>JAEUWJ010000227.1:0-25412 GCA_018524395.1 Podaxis carcinomalis
TGTGCTGCAAGTGAAGTTCATGCGAATACTCATGTTCCTGGCCAAAGAGATGATGTTCGGTAAGAAGCTGGAACAACTAAAATACGTTCAGTCTCAACTGGGCGATGTAGGCATCTGACGTTTCGTACCAGACAACCAACTGTCCATATGTCAATGGCGGACGTCCAGGGATATTTGAGGGTGACTTCGGGAGCGCGGACAATGGGTGGTTGACAAAAATCACCTCGCTCAGGTTTGGCGACAGGAGTTGCTGTTGACACATTGTTGGGATGATTGAGTAAAAAGGTATGGAGTGCTCACCTTGGCCGTAATCCACCAGACGCACCGAGATATCCTCAAGCGTTCCGCCGAATTCAAAGTATGGAAGTGGTTGCGAGCGCGAAAAGACGAGAGGCAATTCTGACGATTTTAGGTGCAGGGGAGGGCCATAGATGCAGGGGTCGTTCGCCAGCACGTATTTTTCGATTCGAGGACTTGCCGGTGGAGGAATTGACGCAAGGATGTTGTCGGCTTTGAGATCTTGGCAGAAGCAGGAGGTCGTTTGGAAAGGCCAAGCATCGTTGAAGAGCCCGACTCACCGGTGTGAATATATCCGCATTCGCGATGAAGGTAGTCCAAGGCGGAAAGAACCTGTTTTGTTATGCGCTTGGCAACGGACAAGGGGAACCGGTTCTGCCCAGGCTTTTGCAGGTTCGCTAGGCTTGAGCTCAAGGCCTCTGTCACGAAGCATATGTGACTGCCGGCTTCACTTTTAGCGACGAAACATCTTTGGAGGGTCAAGCAGTGATTATATCCAGGATTCTTGGGATTGGTAGATTCGACCTTGCGGAACACTTCGTATTCCAATGAATGGCCCAGGGCGACCTGTGCAGTGGCATGCGTAGTCAGGAGCTTCATGGCGACAAAAGTTCTAGTCTCTGCTGACTTGTCCCTGATTTGAGGTAAGTATTTCTTTAATACAGGGAAAACCTGGTGTAATCTCACAGTGCCAGCCACACAGAGGAGGAGTTAGCCCAACCCAGCTGTACTTGACGATCAAACTGGATTGAGGCAAGGAAGCTCGCACACACGTACCTTGCGGACGAACTGATATTGTTTTAGCGAGCGGTTGACTGCAGCAGTGGTGAAGTATCCGAAGCCCTCCTCGAAAGTCGAGAGAAGAGGTTCCTCTGGGGGCTTGTCACCTCCCATTGCGATGGCCAGGACCTTGGAATCGATTCTTTTGAGCTCCTCTCGAAAGGCAGACGCACTGTTTTGCGAGTTTTCTGTAGGCATTCTCTGCAAAGAAAGCGGTCGTCGGAAGAGTCTGTGGAGTGAGGGAGCATGGCAGCGAGGATACAACTTGCTGAACATGAGCATGATGGGAGGACGATTCAATCACGTGTACTATATGTATACGCCAGTTCTCAATTACACCAACCCTTTTCCACGACCTTGTTCCCAGTATCTTGGGTCAGAGCTCGGCGCTCATCACAGCATGACAGGGGGGTACAGCACTCATGAATAGATCCAGATATAGTCAAATCACTCTTGGTCGACAACTTCAAAGACCGATAATTTCTCACCTCAATACCTTGAGACGGTGACTGAGGTGTTCATATCGGGCTCTGTTTTCCTGTTTGAAGGCAGCTAGGAAGCGCGAGTCGTAAGGTGGTGTCGAAACCCCGGCAGTTGCACTTCGCCCAATCACCGTGAAATGTGAAGGGAATACTTACCACAATTACAACCAGCGAACCAGACCTGAAGGACATCAGCCAAATGCTGCAATAAGCATACCTCTTGTGCATCCGTGATCATTTGCGAAGCAGGGCCTAGAACAGCCCTGTGGTTTCGGCATTCCCATAAGCTTGGCTACAAACCTTACACGGCACTCACCAAGGCGGAAGACTCGGACGATGTTATTGTTTGCAGTAAACTTGAGTTTATTTGGAAGAATCGGCCCGACCGAGCAGTGGGCATCTTTAGATCGTTGCGTGAAGTTGGTGCGAGCTGGACAATCAATGGGGATGATATAGAGGACTACAAGCTAATGGTCGGTCGGGGGTAAGGAGGGTCAGGATGTGTGTGTGGGGATGGGGATGGGTGAACACGTACTCGGATAAGGGGCTGATGACTGGAAGGTAGAAAAGTCTGTCCTCGAAACGAGGGAAGTACATACTGATACCTTTCTGCAGGAGGGAAACGGCAACGGATAATTTGACCTGATAGTATACAAGGTTGCTGGCTGTGTCGCTTCCGCAGCGGTTGAGCATGACTCTGAGGAGGATGACGTTGGTAACCTGTGCATGGTAAGCGGCAGAGCGGCGGTGAAACAGTACATCTGTGTCACCCCTGGTAGCGAGTGTCAGACACAAGCAGGACCCATGCCAACAAGGGTGCGGTAGCTGTCAGTGAGAGGGCGCTCTGGGATGTAAACATTGAATATTTGAGCCATACGACAAGCAACATGGGTTGTATATCGGGGACATTGATGGATGAATGGCTGTGCAGTTATGATATGTTATAAAATAAATGATTTGTTTGTTGAGACCACCATCATGGCCGCTCCTCCAGTCCCTCCCCGCCCGCTCGAATATTCTGACCACAGACAGGCTCCAGTGCCGCCTCCCGTGCCCCCAGTTCCTCCCGATCTGCTGGCCCAGGAGACCCGCTACAGCACCCCCAGCCCCTATGAGTATCCAGAACAACAGCCGCTGGCAGCGCCTCGCCCGCACCGACTCGATCCATCGATCCCAGCCAACGTCTGTGTTTTCTTTTCTTCTTTTCCTCCAGGAATGCACTGACCAGTTGCTTTTCACCCCAGATGGCTCGCACACTGGATGAGCCTGGCTTTGTTGTTCCTCCGCCCACAATGCCTCCACCCCCGCCCACGCCTCAGAACAGAGCTGACTGGTCTCCCTGGGCTCCCACCATTTCCAACCAATTTGCCTTCTCCCCACCCCAGCAGCCTTTTCCTCCACGCTCTCCTCTTCCTCATCATCGCCAATCTCTTGCTCATCATCACCAATCTCTCCCTCCCAACCAGCAGTTTCCCCCGCTTCCCCAGTCAGCGCCCTCCCCACCAGTCACCTCGGGCCCCCCCTCCCTCACAGCGCCCCTTCCGACTATCGCTAACCTCCAGGGCGCTCTTCATGCCGTCCAGAACCCCCAACATGATCCTTTTCTCAAGATCGCTTGGTGCAGAGATGTCTTCTTCCTTGTAGACCGCGCCCAGCAAAACCCCAATCCCACCACTGATCCTGTTGTCGGTCCCGTCGTTATCACCGATCCAGTCCTTCATCGTCTTGCCCACGTTGCTGTCCCTATCGTCCTTCAGCTTGCCAATACTACCCAGTCTCCACTTCCTCTTTATGCTGCCGAAGCCATCTATTGGCGCGCAATGTTTGCCGCCAGTGGAGCATATCCCGAGTTTATCACTCATAATCTCCGCGTAGCTTTCAGGGACTTTGAAACTGCCGCAAGAGGTGGCTATGCTGCTGCCTGGTTCAGGATTGGTCGCGATTATGAGAACTTCAAGGATACCCAACGTGCAAGAGAATGCTTTGAGCGTGGAGTTAAGCACGGTATTGAGAGCTGTACTTATGTGCGTCTATCTCCAGTAACTGATCGGGATCATTTTTCTCTGACAATTCTCCCTCTCCCCAGCGTATGGGCATGGCCCATCTTCTCGGTCAACTCGGCCTTCCTGCAAATCCCCAGCTGGCCATCCCTCTCCTTAGCCGCGCCGCTGTCCTTGCTACAGTTCAGGTCCCCCAACCTGCTTATGTTTATGCCCTCCTCCTTCTTAACGAGTTCACCCAAACTTCTGTTCCGCCTTCCGCCTTCACTCCTTTCATTCCTCAAGGCTCATCTCCTCTTCTCGAAGCCCGCAAGCACCTCGAGCGTGCCGCATACCTTCACTTTGCTCCTGCCCAGTACAAGCTCGGCCACGCGTACGAATATGCTCAGCCTCCCTTCCCCTTTGACCCTCTTCTCAGCGTCCAATACTATAGTCTTGCCAGCCAGCAAGGTGAAGTCGAGGCCGATATGGCTCTGAGCAAGTGGTTCCTTTGTGGCAGTGGTGACACCGATGCCAACTCTGGCTTCGAGAAAGACGAAATTCTTGCTCTGACCTTCGCTGAAAAGGCCGCCAAGAAGGGCCTTCCTTCCGCCGAGTTCGCCATGGGCTATTACGCCGAGGTCGGAGTTGGACGACCAAAGGACATCCAAGCCGCGATCAAGTGGTATACCATGGCCAGAGATCACGGAAATACCGACGCTGCGGATCGTCTTGCAGCACTCTCACAGCCTTCTCCCCAAGCACTATCCAGGCAGGAGCACGATACCATCACGGATGACAAACTCGTCAGAAAGAGGACCCAGGCAAAACAGAGGTCCGATGCCCTTCCCAACAAATATCCACCTATGCCCAACGTTCAAAACGGTCTTTTGGCCCCCGGACCTGCTGCTCCCATGCGCGATGGCAAGACGGTTGTGGATGTCATTCGCAAACAGAGTATGGCCGTCGACCATCCCAGTTCTTCCGGTCCTTCCCATCCCCAGCACCCGCCCAGAAACACGAGTCCCCCCCGTTTCCAGCCCCACCAGCCAAGGCCTCAGCAAGCACGCCCCACTCAGCCACACAATCCGTCACCTCCAACGTCAGGACGACCTGGTTATTCGCTCACTGATTCTCCGGCCACCACGCCCCCACCTGGTTCCGGCGGTCCTTCCAGTCGCCCGCAAAGGCCAGGGAGGACTGCAAATGAAACTGCAGCTACCTCTGACGCTCAACACCCCCGCCCTAAACCCCAGAAGACGGGACCCACGACCTTTGCAGAGATGGGTATTCAAGGTGCAAAAGCAGAGGATGGTGGGTGTATCGTCATGTAAATAGACCTATTATCTTGGACATGGATTATATCTTCTTTCGATGGATACCCAACAGATGTATACAGTAAGACTTGTTTCTAATAATCGAGCCCTGGTGCCAGCATCCAGCTGAGCGAGATCGGCACGTTCGTTTCCCTTCGTGCCAGCGACTCTAGCTTCAGGCCCATCAGTTTGCTCTTCGTCCCTCTCCTCTACCTTTTGTTGTTACGGTAGTTAATTCTCAATACATTATTGTCCAGCCTTCTCCGATACTCCTTCATTGGTGAGCCCAAGCCCAAGAGTGAGATTCCACAAAATTCAGAGTGAGCTTCCAGCCCACCCGCAGCTCTGCGGTCCGATGCGCTAACACAACCATCCAGTCCAACCTCTCTGTGGCATCTCAGAAAATGCTCACTCAGTCAAAGCTGGATTGAGCATCAAGTATATTCTATGGAACGGGAATGGGAACGGGGAACAAATTGCCGAATACGGCCATCTCCACTTGATGCAAGGTTAGTCTCTGACGCTAGCACAAAAGTGACAGCCGCCTCGCTTCAAACGCCATTTTATGCCATGTGGCTGCTGCCTCCCAAGCCTCAGCATTGGCCTACCAGACTCCAGGGGACAAGACAGGAAATTTTGAATTGTGATTGGCATTGGAGAAATTTTTCTGGGATTGCTGCTGCACATGCAAAGGTCACCCAATCTTCCATCTGCCTTCAACTCCAGCCATGCCTCTGATGGGCGAGCCAATCATTTGAATTTTCTTGGACACTATCACCGACACCATTACGCTAGTGCACTCGGGACGTTGCTGTCAGCCAAGGTTAATGCTACCGGTACTATATAAGAGCTTCTAGACGCGTCATGAGGGAATCCAAGAACCACATCCCACCATGTCCCACTTGGTCATTGCTGGTGCTGGGGGAGGTATTCATACCCGCCTTGAAATCAACAACTTCGTGCAGAATGACCGCCAGTTCTCGCTTTATGTCCAGGCATTGAGTGAGTGTCATTCACCTCGTTGTTTTAGTCATACGGCAGCTGACAGCAGCGTGGAACAGACAAGATGTACGATGACAACCAGAACCATGTTCCATCGTATTTTCAGGTTGCGGGCATTCATGGTCTGCCATATATTGCCTGGAATGGGGCGGCCGATGCTAGTTTTACCCCCAATCCCAACGAGCAATGGGCCGGATACTGCACACATGGTTCTACCTTGTTCCCCACATGGCACCGACCGTACGTTATGCTCATCGAGGTGACATATCCTTTTTATCCACTGGTTGTTCCTCGTCTGATAAATGCACATCATAGCAAATCTTGAATGGGTACGCCAGAGAAATTGCAGACACGTATACAGTGGACAAAAAGGCGTGGAAGAAAGCCGCCGTCAATCTCCGCCAGCCATACTGGGATTGGGCACAGAACATCGTGCCACCGCCAGAGGTCATATCACTCCCGAAGGTTGAGATTACTACCCCCAGTGGAAAGAGGAGTAACGTCTCGAACCCGCTGGTGAGGTACAAGTTTCGCCCTATCGACCCCTCGTTCCCTAGGCCGTACGACAATTGGCAGACAACCTTGAGACACCCAGATTCGGCTGATCCAGATGCGAAGGATGATGTATCGAGGTTGAAAGCGTATGCCCATCTTTTTGGGTCCCTTGTGCTCGGTTTGACTCAACTCGAGCACAGTGTATTGAAAAATTCGCAGAGGAGCACTAGGGACACGACTTATAACATGTTGACGCGTGTTAAGAAATGGCCAGGTTTCAGCAGTCATACCATTTCAGATGGTGGACATGGAAGCAATAGTATTGAAGCTATCCATGACAATATTCATGTTTTGGTCGGTGGAAATGGCCATATGTCGGATCCTACAGTCGCAGGTACGTTTTCTGGCTGTTTAGATGTGTTATTGACGAGATCTTGCGTAGCTTTTGATCCTATTTTCTGGCTGCACCATTCCAATGTGGATCGGCTGCTCTCGATATGGTCGGCTATCAACCCGGATGTGTGGGTGACAGAAGGCGATGCCCAAGATGGAACGTATACTCTAAGGATTGAACAGGAGGTTGGTTCTAGCACCCGTAAGCTTAAGTTTGTCCTGTTTAAACTGTGACTTGATGTGGTATCCTTAGCCTTGGCGCCGTTCTGGAAGACTCAGAAGAAATTTTGGCTCCCTTCCGAAGTTAAAGACACGAGGAAATTGGGGTACACGTATCCCGAGTTCCAGGGCTTGGATATGAACAACGTGCAGGTTGTTCGAGAGTCAATGCTCAAAACGGTCAATCGTCTTTATGGCGGGGAAGACAGTCAAAGGAAGAGAAACATTGAAGTTGTTGGTGACGACGCTGGATACGGGTTTGGACATTCCCGCTCTCGTCGTCATCGGCAATATTCTCGCTCCTTGATAACTCAGATGTTGGGAGGGGCGTTTTCAGACTGGACGGCGCGTATCGCATTTAAGCGGCATGAGCTCGGAGAGAGTTTTTCGGTGCTTCTCTTTTTGGATGACGTACCACAGGACCCGAGGGGCTGGTTGGTTAGCCCGCATTTGGTTGGCGCTCACCATGCATTTGTGCATGGTACGGGCAGAAACTGCACGATTTGCCCCGATCAAAATGAGTTTATGGAGGAAGGATTCGTCCACCTCAACTCGTGGATGGCGGAACACACAGTTTTAAGTTCGTTTGACTCAACTGTTGTCGAACCGTTCTTAAAACAAAAGTTGCAATGGCGCGTGCTAAAGGTGAGGGTGGTAGTTGTTGAGCACATCTTTGGGCAATGGAGAGACTGACTGGGATGTAGACGGATGGAACACCAGCTGACTTAAAGTCACTCAAGGTGACAATATATGAGATCCCGGTGAGCAAGCCTCTGGGTGCTATCGTCCCTATCATTGGTGAAATCAAGGAATACGGGGAAATTGGTCGGATAGTTGGAGAACTTCTCGGCAAGGGCAATGGAAATTGAAGAGTATATTGATATGGACCAGTACACGCTTATTATATTTGGATAAATGGACACTAGACACGAAGATGCTTGTAGAACTGGTATTGTCCTGAATCGAAAGGTCCCATCAGAAGTGGAAGTAAAGGGAGGATCTGCAGCGAATTGGCAAGGTCCAGGTAGAAGAAACAGTCCTGCGAGGGTGGTACACGGAAATCTTAGTGCATCGCAGAAGTTTTGGGGGTTGATGGGAACTGGATGACGAATTGGCAAGGTGAAATGATACAGGAAGCAAGGGCGCACCTTGGTTCCATGAAGTGAACAGATACGAAATTTCACACGTGAGCGTTAACTCCAGTACCTGGCGTTCACGCTAATTCTCTACGCACCAAATGCGCCAGACTAGGTTCCTTAAGTGAGAACTTCATGCAGGGCGAGAGTGGCTACGAAAAGTCCGTCTACCATCAAGAGATCCCGGCGCTGATGGGATTACTTCAAAAGACTCAAAACGACGGTTATCGAGCCGCAACCGAGGCAGCGGCAATCAGCAAGCAATCTGGTCAAAGAGTTATCAGTGTGATGTGCTTGCGGATTGATACGTTGCACGAAGAACCCATTGACCCATGCCTCTATACATGGAAAGCGGGATTTCAAGACCCTAGGTCCTGCCGACATGACTTCCGTGCACCGACGTATGCAGGCGATAAACCGCTCATATCGACCTGGCACCCCTAGGTGAATATTGCCCACGATTCTTTTCCCAGAAGTCGCAGACATTTGAGTGCAGACATACCCTTAGAAACGCGCTCGCACATTTTGTGTCAACTGCCGATTGTTCCCCAGTGCCAGGGCTTAAGCGAGCTGATGAGCATTACAAACATCGCAAGGAAATCCCCAGGCCATTTCATCTGCACCTCAGGCCAACAAAGCCAGCAGCATCGGATGGCAACAACAATTTTGAGCTTATACCTCAAGATATCGCCCATTACGATCACAAGCATGCGCTTCTATGCTAAACGAAACTGTTTCTCATCGGCCAGGGTCACTTTCGAACCTCGCATTTATCCATACCGCGAATTGTGGTCATCACGGTACTGTACACACCTTCATCCCTATCCTGCTTTCCTGATCCCAGATCTGATAACATCGTTCTTTAAGCCGAAGTGAAATAGCAAGTGTCGTGAGCTACTACCGGGCACCACGTAATAAATCGTTTAAAGGGAAAAACCTGCTTGACCACTGGGGTCACTGATATTCATTGAATGACCATATTTACTGTAACCGCAGTGCAACAGCCCGCTACTGCCCTCTCCACCGAGCGCTTGCCGTTCCTCGCCATCCTATCAACGGTAGGAATGCCGCAAGAGGTTCGTGGGTGTGCTTCGGTATGAGGTGGGGTCTTACATGAGGGATAACATACAGCTACTAGTCGGCCACGAGTAAATCCTTAGGCCTTAGGCTTCAGCAAGGGGATGACGATGATCAGTCGGAGGGCGGCTTCGGGCATTATCTATTTGAGTTCAAAGTCATTGCAGCCCTATTGTTCACATGCTTGACTCGCATGCAGGCTTGCCTTCCCTTTTACTCATCATTACATCGGTTTCGGGGTTGATGAATGTACTTGTTGAGCAAGCAACGTTTGGTGATAACCTTTATTGTGCATTCTACTTCTGGGGGTGTAGGGAGTGCAAGGTTTTTGAAGCAGGCTTAGATCTAGGGCATCAGTGGAGAATTTGATCATTGCTCATGGTTAGCTTGGAAAAAAGGGGTTGAATGTGGTGTTGTCGTGCCTCGAAAGTAGAGCAAGCAATCAGTCAGTCCACCCACGGCCGGAAGTTCCTAGGATCGTGTTGACAGGTTACATCCTGAACGCCCCACTTTACCATAGTATTCTCAGGCTGGGATACTGTACAAGAGGGCTTAAAATAGCCCAGGCGCTCTACGACATAACAACTGTTTTTGTGATCGTGACACCACCGCTAGGATAAATATCAGACTGCGAAGATCGATCCACGCTGTTGACCGCCTTTACGGACAGTTCGACATCCTGTCCCCCTCTTTGACCCGGAAGGAGGTTAATTGATCCCAGCGTTGTATTGTCGGCCGCGCGTTGCTCGATAATGGTCGTCCGTTCGTTCTGGTCAAACATTGTAAACTGTTGATCGCGTCTCGTCGAAGAGCGGACAAGAATAACGTTGAATGCGATTCCCGTCGATTGCAGCGTCTTCGACATCACCCACCAATCAGTTATTTAATCCGATTCCAAAAATACCGGCATCACTAACCATATCCGATGTTGGGTATAATGCATTACTCTCCGACACGCTAACGAGGAAGGTGATGAAGACCATCATTGTATACGCCGCTCCGGATTCCGCAATAACTCGGATCACCTTACGCAGGTGACGGGGTTGATACACCATAATGGACCCGTTCCGGTTCATGTATCTTTCGCTCTGCCTTTCCACGCGCCAGATCCGCCAGACCAAGATACCTACGAAGGATAAGTTATGCAGTCAATCGGAATCACTATTGGTGACTCACTGGTGGTAAGTGTATTCTGGAGAGCTGTGATCGCAAAGAAGGCCAGCCACCATGGCCGAATTTGGCTCGAATTTAGGGTTATAGATCTCTGGGTCGACGGATTCGCCTCGACTTCGATTAATTTGGCTGCCATTGCGATACCGCCAAGATATAAGATAAGAGACGGGACAATGACCAACCAACGGCGTCCGTGTACGATCCAACATCTATAAATCTTTCGGAAGATTATTCAGCGGTGATTTTTGGTCGTTCGTGGAACGAATGCCCATACCAAGACGAAGTCGCCGAGAATCATGGCGATGACTTGATTGACAGTCTGTGCCAGTGTCAGCCTCCTGGAACGACGAAGCAAGAAATGATACTACATACCCTAGCGATATTTATCCAATCCGCAATATTGTGAAATTCGGCTGTTGCGTCCGTGGCCTTGACGAACGCGTTGAAGTTGTGCAACAACCCGATCGCCACATCAAACGTGTTAATGGCGAACAAGGCCAATGCAATGCCCACCATCATCCAACGAATCTCATGAGGGCGAAGCCATCGTATCTCTCGTCCACTACCCGCAATCAGGAGGGTATGGGCACAAGAGCAGCAAGTGACTAGGTACATGCCATAAAAAAGGGTCTCGCAGAAGTTTCCTGAGAGCTGCGCTGCAGTAATCGGGAACTCTTCCTCGGGAGGCATGATGGAGGTAGAAAGGTGGTTTCTTCAGGAAGAGGTATCGGGTTATATAGGTTGAGAACTCATGGAGTAGCTACCGAAATTATCCTGTCGCGTTTATAGGTGCGTCAATATGGGGTTCCGTGGGATATCATGGATGTCAGTATAGCGCCCATCTTCCTTTTTATTGATATAGAGTATGTGGGGATGATGTGAATAGGACGCATGTCATTGTCCCCTTCCAATAGCAACACTTGGTAATTATAGATCCGCAGAGCTTCGGGCCTTGGGAAGATACAATAGGCTGACTGATAACTGGACGTATATGCGCGTTCAGAAAGTCGATAGTAGATGTCAAGGCTGCATTGCTCATACAACAACAAGCTATATCTAGTTTTTTGTTACATTCTCTGCTTCATATCCGATCTGCTGACAGTCATCTATTACGCCTTGGGCAGATTGGGTGTTACAGCCCCACCAGTACCTTATTGGGGGTCATCTGACATCACGACCACGGAAGGAAACACAGCCCAACCCAGACATCCTTGTCTTTTTGAAGAATAATATTTACCTTGACTCTGCCCAGGGGGTTTCAATTACATGACCAGTCCAGTTATGAGGGTTCTGGAATACTTTTGAACTTGACTAAAACGCAGATGATTAGAGAGCATTAGAGCTCAGGCTCAGGAGAGAGGTTTCTATTTCGACAGGATGTCGATATCATCCATTGATGACGAACTGGAGAAATGACTGATCATCATTTTTCCAAGTCGCCGAGACAGCCCATTATGTAGATATGATAACTATCGCGGCGCTCTCAGCTCCTGTGCTGACAAGCATCCAAAGATTCCGCACAGCTTAACCTAGATGTTATTCCATCGTCCAGGAACCGTGCAGAACAAATACAGTATCATTATCTCATCATTCTCGGCAAGATTATGTCGACAATCATGTTCCCCTTATTCACCGGTAAGGTAATCGCCTTTGTATGCCAACACGTACCGGTGTGCACTTGTTTCCTTACTTACCTACTGAGATATATTCTCGCCGACTCCTACCTCAACTTCTGGCCGTTCGTTTTATTTCCCGCCCACCAACTCCCTATGAAAGACTGCTACCCTTTGATGAGTAAACGTGTTGTGACCAAAGGGGGGCATCCGGGCGACCCGCCCACATTCCCCTTCGGCTTCACAACCCAGGTCGTCAGGGATTTCCTCGACTTCCGATCCACTACTCCCGATTCCATTGCTTATCTGGTTATCCTACCCGCATAGTATCTACGACATTCTAGTACAATACTTTCATTATCGCCATATCCCTCTCATCTCTGAATAAAATAACAACAACCGACGTTTGTCGGCTTGGCAGTCCGCCTGGGAGTTGTCCCGTCAAAGAAGGAATTACAAAAACGGCCGTTACCGCTGGTGACTGTCCCACCCAATCGAATCACTCGCCGCATACCTTCATTTACAAAGGTGGTTACATCGTGTATAACGGACCAATGGAAGTAAGGCTCGGATATATTAGTTTGGAAATTACCGTTCTCAGGGCTCTATGCCATACACAAGTCAGTGTCCTCTTGCATGGGCTTGCGAAGGAATGAATGACGGCGGCCAATGGAATGGGTGGATACAAAACGTCTAGCTAACTCCTGGTCGCCTTGATAGACAAAGTCTGATTTGCTACCGATACTTTGACGGCACATATTAATGACGCAGATACTGTGGTTCAGGCAGTAAGGGTAGAATAATGCCCCATTTCCCGAAGCATAGAAGGGGCTGGGGCTATGTCAGGTCTGAGAGGTTGCACTCGTTGATCATGGGTGAAAGAATCAGAGGACATATGTCAGGATTCGAGATTATTTTGGCTTTGCACATGATAAGGGGATTTAATAGAAAGAATGTTACGGTCGAGTTCCATCATGATCAGGAGGTTCTGAGCAACAGTCATGGATGAATGATGATTGTATCAAGACCTGGGGAGGTGTCTGATTATCTTTGCATCAAATGGCCTACATGACAACGCGGCAGGCCGTCGGGTCGCTTATATATCTTCTAAATGCTGCGCTGGGGGAAACTGTACAGGTAGTAGGCACGTGATCCGCCTCGGAACACGCTGCACCACTACTTAATGTCGAGATATCTGAATCTTAAACGCCAAAGGAATCGTACCTTTCGGACCCAGCACCGTATCGTGCGGCACTTAGCAAATGTACACAAAAGTTACACCTCTCGTCCAATTTTGGTGGGTTCCCAGGTCATCAAGCTGCACAACTGGAGCGCAGTGGCCAGACTGGAATTTCGTTCTAAAATCGCACACCAGCGACGAGACAGTTTTCGAGGGATGTTATACACAGGCGATAATGGCCAGTGGGCATGATGCATGAGGGGTGGTGTGCCTTCCAGCGGCCATGCTCTTCAAGTTGATTCACCGTTATAGTGGTTGTAGGAAGGCAATCATTTGCACAGCCTCTAAGGACCACGGAAATATACATAGATGAAATGCCTGGAATTCTTCTCACCTCTACTACCACTTCCCGTCATATCAGCTATGTCTTACAACCCCAGCTACTATGGCCCACCTGTCGAGATGCCGCGCCCAATCTACCATGGTGGTGGATGGAACCAACAGAAGTGTCAGTAATTCTTTTAATGGTGGCCCCATAAACATTGTGCTCACAAACTTGCATTTTAGCTTATGGAGGTCAACCACTGGGTCAACCGTACTCTCAGCAACCGCAGCAGCAATATCAACCACAACCGCAATACCACCCACAACCGCAGGTAGTCTACGTGCAGCGACCCCCAGCTCAGCAATCTTCCGATTCATGCTGTATACCTTGCGCATGGTCAGTCTACCTCACGCGGCATCTTTATCACGTTTAATGACGATTGAGCTCCTTGCACAGTCTGGCAGGATTATGCACCGCATGGCTCTGTTGTCCTTGTGTGCTCTGCTGTTAAGTTACTTTGCTGCTAAGCGTATGACAGCTTCTCGAACTCGGAGTTTGGAATTTCAATTCAACCTAGGTCCGGTATGTGCACAGTGTGCGCCATCAGGCTCGCTCTACGATAGCAGTATCCTTTGGTTCTATCTCGTGTACACATGCAAGTCACTATGTCGTGTGTAGTGTAGTATCTTTTGTATTGGTGTTGCAGCGTCCCCAACAGCAACCTTTGACACTTCTTGCTCTGTTAGCATCAATAAGCATCACAAACGAAATTATCAGAAACTCTAAATAGCGAAGGGCTGCATCGGCGCGACTCAATGGTTCTTTTTGTCATTTCTGGGGTGAACGTCGAGAGAACGAAGGGCGTATCGACTATTGCAGTTGTCAAAGGTATCATCAAGTGTGTAGCGAAAGACTAGGGTAAACTTAGGAGTAAGGTACTAAATGAGGGTGTGGAACGCAGTATGGACAATTGTGCAGAACAAAAGAGAGAGATAACGAAAACAAGAAACCCCATAGAGTGCGACATGAGAAGATATTCAAGAATCCATATGCATGGTTGATGATCCACACGCGACAAGGCTCATAGATCCTCAACCGCGTCGACGACGTACAGAACCTGTTGTGGCCTCACAAACAGCCCTCTTGATTCCGCGCCAGATGCATCGGACACCGCTGGACTCACGCTCCTCATTCTCTTCATCCTCTCTATTCCTGTTGCCAGCTGGTCTCCTTCACGTTTGAGCCCGCTTTTATCCTTTGACCACATCAAAGCAGAACTTCCTCCATCCACCCGTCTCCTACGTGTCGCCCGATCGTCATACGAATAATCCCAATCTGACCCTCGATTTCCGATCTCAAAGTAACGAATACCACCCCAAGTTCCGTCGTTCCATTGGGTGCCCTGCCAAAGACTATCAACATCGCGATCCGCCCAGCTTTCGCCAATGGGAATAGGGACCTCCACGCCTACCCATGGACCATACTCTCCCTCGACTTCGCCAATGTACCGCGCATAAGCCTTGAACCGCTTCCTCTTGGACGATACAATGCAGGGGATACCAATGTCCAATGTGGCACCCCGCGGCACGCCATCGGTTGGCGGAGGCAGAAGCGGCTCTTCTACTTCTCCGGGGAGTGGTGGATGTGGCTTATCAAACAGCCGAGACTTGTCCACAGAACCACCTGAGCTTCGGGAAGTCGATACGGGAGGAGCGATGTCAGCAGTGATGGTTTCATTCGACCTTCTCCTTTTGATCGTCGCGTTACTCCCAGTCGAAGTTGTACTATCTGTCTTCTTGTGTTCGTTGGCATTGACATTGGCGTTGCTCTCCGCAAGCATGCGCGGCTTGATGGTAATCGAACTCGGCGTATTCTTGAGCTCTTCCTGGGAGTTGTCAGTTTCATTGAGGTTGTTCTTGTTGTCGACTGGCAAGGGCACAGGTGACTTGGGGTCTGCGGGGGAAGCAGGCGCACTCGAAGCGGGTGAAACTTTTCGCGCCGGGGTCTTGGCTCCAGCCGCGGCCTTCTTGATCGAGGACGTCGACCTGACGGGTCTGATAGTCGATCTAGACTTGGCCACTGCAGGACTGAGCTTCGTCGGGTCAATGATAGGAACCGGGGGTGGAGCTGTTTTCGAGACGGAACTCTTCGCGGTGCCATAGGCACTGCTACTGGTCGTACTGGAGACAGAGTTCACTGATGCACCGGAGGTTTTGCGCACCCGTGGTGATATGGGAGAAGAGGGACCGGGGCCGGCGGTACGAGCACTGGCTGTAGAAGCTGCCGAAGATTTTCTGCTGCGAGCCTGCGGAGTGGAGAGACCCGAGCCTGCCGTGCGGTAACTTGCCGAACTTTCGGTTGTGATTGTCGAGGTCCGGTGATTTGCGGTCGAAGTTGTCGAGGTTGTTGAAACACCGGAGACTGGTCGGGAAGAGGAGGTAGTGGATGAACGGGTGATAGACGTCCTTGAAAGAGTGCTCGCAGTCGATGCATGTGTACTGGAACGTGAGGCTGGCCTCGAACTAGAAGTTGAGGTTGATTTGGACACTCTTTGTCGGCTCGTCACGGAAGGGCTAGATTTACGCGTAGTAGAAATCTGTGACCGGATTGATGCTGACGAAGACTTGTTCCGAGAACTGGCATTCGTACTCGGAGATGCCGATACGCGAGAAGCCACACTCGCAAGAGACGCCCGCGTAATCACCGTCTTTTTGACAGGGGAAGACAGCGTCGGGTCAGGCTCACTAGGAGCCTCCGAGTTGGCAACACTCTTGTGATCGTCCTCGTCCTCGGGGAGACCTGCTTCACTGAGAACACTACTTTGATCAGCCTGATCATCCTCCTCCTCGGCTGGAAGATTAAGGGAGGGCTGGGGTGTGGGTGAAGTGTCTCGTGAACTTAAAGTGGGAGACGCTGGGGTGAGTTTTGAATCTGGACGGTCTTTCATCACAACAGCAGCATCTGTAGCTCGCGTTGCCTGGACGATTCGACGCGCAGGCGACATCCCAGTATTCGCTGTATCGGCTCTGGACGACCTGCCAATGGTACTGTCGCTAGCAGCAGAGCTGGTACTAATAGAGCTTTTGGTGCTACGGACAGAACTGGCAGAGGAATGGACGCTGGCGTTGTCTTTGGTGGAGGCAGCTCCGCGTCGGGAAGGCATCTTGCGGCTGAGTACGCTGACGCGCATACTGCTGGCGGCTTCGCTATCCGCATCGATGCGAGAAGTGTGGGGATGATTAGACAAGGGACGAAGTAGATTGTTGGACAACTTGTTGCGAGGAGAGCCGCGGGACTTCGCCGGGGGTGCAGGACTGAGGAGATCCTCGATTGGAACTTCCATATCTAGAGACGACTAAGAACAAAACCAAAAAAAAAAGATGTAAACTTGTCGCTCACAATCACTAATTTCCTTGATCGCCCATCCTTCGAGAGCGTCAAAGCCATGTTCCTGTCGGATCTGAAGCCACCGCTTGCTGATCCATTTGAGCAGCTCAATACGTGTTTGCTCAACTTGTTGACGAACTTGCGAAGTGGAGGAGAGAAAGGCGGAATTTGGTTCGGTTGGGTGGGGTTTGAGGAGGATGGACGACACAAGCGTCTACAAAACATTTAAAAAAGAACTAAAAAAGAAAAACAATAAGTGATGAGCTTACTTGATACAAAGTGGGAGCCCAAGGTTCCTTGACACCTCGGAGTACAGCAGACATTGCCCACCCGGCACGTTCTCCATCACCAAATCGAGATCCGTCGCCCTCCATAATCTCCATCCACTCGTCACTGGAAAATGAGGCCTCGGACTCCTTGCAGATGACTTCGTCGATTACTTTTCTGCCACTGAGTATCATGTCGCGAACAGTGTCTGCCCAGGGATCAATGTGGGCAGAAAGCTTATTGAGGGCATGCTCTGCGGAAAAAAGGAGGGGGAAGACATTTTGTGGGGTGGTGCGCTTCGCGACGCCTTTGAGGAGAGACTCGCGAAGCTTGGGACTGAGATTCGCAAACTCCTGGGTGCACCAGCCCTCGCCATAGAGGCCGACAAGGGCACGTCGTGCACCACGTTCGAGGTGGGTATTCTTGACGTCTTCTTCCATGGAAAATTGGAGAACGCGGGGAACGCGTCTGGCACATTGTCGGCAACGGCAGCCTCCGGTGCCCCACTTACTCCCGGTGAGACGCTCGTATTCTTGGAAAGGTAAAAAAGCGTGGAAGAGGCCGTGGAGCATCTCGTGGGCGATGCGAGCTTGGATTTCATCATGGAGTGTAGAAAGGGAAAGATAGAGGGCAGCCTTGAGAATAGCAAAGGCAGTGGAGAGATCGTAGGTACGATGGGAAAACACAAGAGTGCCAGTGTAGATAAAGCCAAGGGTAAAATGGAGGGAGGCAGGAGTAAAAGGAGGGGAAGGGAGGGTGAGGGTGGGGGGCTCGCTGTGTGTTGTTGGTTTTGCTGGCCACGAAATGAGAGCGTCGTGGAAATAGGGACAACGTGATACGAGAATGAATCTATGGGAAGAGAAAACGGCAGTGGTGCTTTCGTGGTTTGTTGAGGAAAATTTGCCCGAGAGAGCGATGCGGACATCAGAATAGAGGCGAGAACGCCACATAAAGACGAGATCCTTACGGAGCTTGTCTATGCGGAGATCTTCCGGATTGACATCCTGGTCAAGGTCACGAGAGTCTGCAGAATCAAAGAGAAACTCGAAAGCCTCGCCAAATCCCTGACCAGTGTAGAGATATTCGAGCTCGTTTGAGAAGAGGGCAGGGTTGATGGAGGTGGAGATGCGGAGAAGGGAGGTATTTGGGTTGAGGGTCGAGGGGGAAGGAGGGCGGAAAGGAGAGGGGCTGCGGGAGACGCCAGAGGGTAGAGGAAGAGAGAAAGCAGACTGGGACGGATAGCCCGTCGGCGACTGCGAGTACGGCGTTGGACTTGTAATGGGATTTGGTCGGAAGGAAAAGTACCGGCTCTGGAAACTAGGCGGCGCCCGAGCATACACAATTGCTACACGACGTTAGGACACACATCGTAAAGGGGCCAAGAAGTACACACCCTTGTGGCCCCAGACCTCGTCGACAACCTTTTCCTCGTCGTCCTCTGCAGTCAGCTCCCATACGACGTCAGGGAATCGCTCCTTGGCCCTGCGGAATAGCTCTTCAAGATGCTGCTGCCAGGCGGTCGTGGAGTTCTTTGTAGCCTCTGCCAGGCCAGGCGGGGAAGGTGTTGCAAGTGCAACAGTGGTAGGGGGCATCGCCAGCAACGACGACGACGATGGCGACGGCGACGGTGACGGCGACGACGGGGAGGAGATAAGTTTGAAGGCGACGACCGACGCAAACAACAACGAGGCAAACACGTGATCGATATATGATAACCCATGATTTATGATTTATGAGAATTGGAATTGGAATTGACTTGGTTATGGTTCTCCTCCAGTTCGTCCCTTTCGCGTCCGTCGTCCAGCCCGCCTTCTGGCACAGGCTTTCAGACCTGAAGATAGACACTCTCAAGCTCTCGGACGAGCCAATACCCATATCTGCCACATACTCCGTCGGTCGCTCAGTCACAGACAGGGAAACAGGCAGAGAGATTGATCTCGGATGCACCATCTCCGTCGGTGCAGAGTCTTTCGACAAGAACATAAAACCACATCCAGGCACCATCCTCGCCAAAGGCAGTCTCAAGAACTTTAACACCGTCGAGGAGTTCAGAGGCGCAGACAAGTCCGCCCTCTTTAACGCCCATGCACAGAACATCTGGGATCACATTCTCTCCACCCGCGACTCCTCGCTTCTCAACAGCTTCTTCCTCATCTCTTTCGCAGACCTCAAGAAGTACAAGTACTACTACTGGTTCGCCTTCCCAGCATTCGTGGCTAAACCCGCGTGGGAGATCGCCAACGGATGGTCCCTCGCATCTGATTATTTCCCACCCGATACCGTATGTCAGCCCCTGTCTCTACCCCCCTTCACTTACTCACCGAGCTCAGTTGACAGCCATCCACTCTGCCCTCCGTTCCCATTCACCCACTCTCCCCTTCTTCCTCGTCAACAACACACAAATCGCCCCCGTCGAGGATTACAACTCCTTCTTTACCTCTGTTCCCCCAGAACAGCAGACCATTGCCTTTATAGATCCCTCCGCTGATCCCGTCAACCCGGGATGGCCCCTACGCAACCTCCTTGCCTATCTCCGCGCACTTTACCCCCAGTCCACCTCCACTCTCCGTGTTCTCTGCTGGCGTGATCTCGAGGTGCCCTCCAACGGCAACTGGAGGAGTCGCTTTGGCGTTCTTACCCTTGCCCCTTCCGATGCCGATCCTACTGCCCGTCCCTCCGCAGTGGGTTGGGAGAAGAATCCTCAAGGCAAACTTGGTCCTCGTCTCGCGGACCTCGCACCCATGATGGACCCAACCCGACTTGCCAACCAGGCCGTCGACCTCAACCTCAAACTCATGCGATGGCGCATCCTCCCTTCCCTCGACCTCGAAAAGATCTCGTCTACCAAATGTCTTTTGCTCGGTGCTGGAACCCTCGGATGTTACGTTGCACGTACCTTGATGGTAAGTTTCCCTTGCATGAACTCGCATTTTCCTTAATCAGTTCCTCAGGGCTGGGGCGTCCGCACCATCACTTTTGTCGATTCCGGTCGTGTCTCCTTTTCAAACCCTGTTCGCCAACCTCTATTCGAATTCGAAGACTGTTTGGATGGCGGCCAACCCAAAGCTGAATGCGCCGCCGCTCGTCTCAAGAAAATATTCCCCGGAATCGTATGTCTGTCCACGACCATGCCACCACGTTCTAACCTTGTTCTAGGATGCCACGGGTCACACTCTTGCGATACCCATGCCTGGTCACCCAATACCCAATAACCCCGCTTCCCTCGATCAGGCAAAGGCCGATGTGGCCAAGCTCGAAAATCTCATCAATGACCACGACGCCATTTTTCTCCTCATGGATTCTAGGGAAAGTAGATGGCTTCCCACCGTCATTGGTGCTGCGAAAGGCAAGGTAGGGTGAGTCCGTATTCGCACCGACGTCCACTTATATGTCTTAGATTGTTTTAAATGCCGCCCTTGGCTTTGACACCTTCCTCGTCATGCGCCACGGTGCACGTGCGTCGACAGCAGCTGGCCAACGCCTCGGCTGCTACTATTGCAACGATATTGTCGCTCCCGCTGACGTATGCTCGGTTCTGCGTTCCATTGGTTGTCCCTAACATGTTTATCAGTCTCTCACTGACCGAACCTTGGACCAAATGTGCACTGTTACCCGCCCGGGCCTCGCCCCCATCGCTGCTTCAACAGCTGTTGAACTCCTCGCTACTCTTCTTCAACATCCTCAAGGGTGCGTTCCATGATTTGTGCGCTCCATTCAGAGGATTGAGTGAAAGACAGCATCCACGCACCTGCACCACCCCCGAATCAAGATCTCGGGAAGCTGACAGAGGACAACACGGATAGTGTTCTCGGAGTTGTTCCCCACCAACTCCGTGGCTTCCTTGCCCAGTTCCGCAATTTACCTCTTGTGGGAGCTGCATACGACAAATGTACTGGCTGCAGCGAAACGGCAAGGATTGAGCATGACACTTGGTTTTCCACCATCTGATCGTTTATCAGGTTCTTCAAGCATATGAGAAAGAGGGCTTTGATATGCTTCTGAAAGCGTTCAATGACCAGAAGTATCTAGAAGCGTTGACGGGTTTGGACAAGCTCTTCAATGAAGGAGAAGCGGTTCTAGAGAGCGTTGAATGGGAGGAAGATGACACAGCCGGTGACGATTTCTAAGGCAATGTCACGACATGTTGTATGTACCTGCTTACTCAATTCCGAGGCCATTTTGTAAGGGTGCCTGCAAATCGTCCTCGGACAACTTTATACTTGGCAGTAGAGAGAGACGCGGATACGACTTGTTCCCTGAGTAGCTTCTGCCGGTGAGGTCTTGTGAACGGGCCCGCGAACCAACTTTTGATGACGCTTGCCCACTTGTTATACTACCGCGCTGTTGTGGAAAATTTCATCCGTGGAGGATAAGTGCCCAGCTCTAACCCCGAGACCTGTCTCCCCTGACTGATTGGTGCGTTACTGGGGTCAACACAGTACTTCCGAGGGTTGATGTAAGAAGGGCTTGGACGGTTGTAGGGGACTTTCTCCATGCCGGCACATGGCGGCATGTTCCTGTGTCCCGGCAGCCGAGTTGAGGGGATGCCCCTAATGGAAAGGCTTCCTTTGTTGGCAGTGTTTGCCACATCTTTTGTTAATCACCTTGAACTGGAAATGCATCAATTCAAAGCGAGAGCGAACACTCCACTAGCCGAGTGGCGCGGCGAGTAAGCTCGCGTAGCGTCGCTGTAGTAAGGAGCAATAATAGGACTGCGAATCGGATCCCCTCAGTTAGCGGACTAGGTTCGCACCCTACACACGATGTATGATCTGCCAAACCTTTTGGCACTCACTGAAATCTCAGCGTTAAAGATTCTCCACGGCTCCATGGGTCAAGGAGGTAACCGATAACCGGCAGGACGTATGCAGCGAAGAGGAGGCTGGAGAAGGTGTGTGTGTGAGTAATATCGGAGTGGCCGGTGTTCAAACAATTCGATGCCGGATTATCATTGTGACTGAAGAGCGAGTGTCCCGCGGAAATGGATGCCGGGGGCTGCCGAGCAATATTGGACCCATGGAGGACGAGGAGGCACAGGCTGGCACAGCTGGCACAGGGTCCGTGATCGGGTACAACATGGACTTATTTTACTTTGAACACTCATAAATCTGTTCCGGTAGTTACAAATCCTCGGCACGTCAGCTCACCATTCGCCTATATATCATCTCCCCTCTCGCCAATGTTTCTTCATCCAAGATGAGACCTCCTGCCTGTACCGTCGGTAAGCCTCCCCATTCTCCTTTTTCTCCACCGCGGTCTTCACTCACCACCCTCTAAAAGCTCGCCGAGTTTCCAAACAATCTCCCCACTATCCAGATGTGGCCGCCATGTCCAAGGTACATCTTTCTTTCTTAACTACCCCGTCTGTGCCTCATTCTAACCTATCTGCAGGATATCTACCCCATCCGACGCGCTCAGCTCATCCACCACCCCTATGCATCCAAACCTCTTGGGCCCATTAGTCTCCTTCCCACAGAAGTCATCGCCAACGTCTTCCTTTGCTGTGTCGCTGATAATTGCGACGTGAGCCCAAGAAGCGCGCCGCTCGTTCTCACTCAAGTGTGTTCTTCCTGGAGGAAAATCGCACTCCGCATTCCGCAGCTCTGGGCAATTTTCAATCTCAATCTTAATCTAACAGTCAAACCCGCACTGCCGCCAACGTCTCCGTTTGCACGTCATCCAACAACATCACCATCGTGTTCAAAGCCGCCACGGGCCCTAGCGAACCTTGTGTCTCTCTGGTTCGAGCGGGCAAAGAACCAGCTCCTTTCCGTTTCAATCAAACTCACTGCATCCAACACTACCGATGTTCACGATGTTTCTTCGTCGTTCATTGGACCAATCTTATCGAATGCGCGAGCTATCCGTCACCTCTCCCTCCACGTCACATCCAATATTCAACTCCAAAAGTTCTTTGCGTCGTCAGGAGCTAATTTCATTAATCTGGAGTCCTTATCTCTCTCAATTCAACATTTTGATGCCAACTCTTCACCACTTATCACCGCCTTCAACAACTCTCCTCGTTTGAACCGGGTGTCGTTCGACTTGAATGGCCTTCCACCATCAGTGTCATTAATCCATCTTCCGTGGACGCAGCTCGAACAGTTCGACATGACCGGTGCTAGCATTCTTCCAGCTGATGCTTTTCACTCCCTTCTTTCGGCTTGCAAAAACCTCCACAAGGCCTCGCTATGGGTTGAAGACGCCCTGGACGAGAGTTACCTTGCCAGTGATGTATCTACAACAACACTTCCAAACCTCACGCACCTCTCTATATCGTTCTATGGACGTCATAAGAAGACTGCGAGCTCTCTCCTAACCGCCTTTGACTTTCCCAATCTCCGTTACTTCCACTTCTTCTCGGGCCTTATTACTCTCCCCTTCATGCCGACCATCACTTCTCATCAACTCCGCACCCTTGTGCTCTCCGGCGTTAACACTTCTGCGGCAGAGTTTCTGGAGTTTGCCTCCAATAACCCCTCGCTGCGTTCCCTCACACTTGATCTCAGGTACTTCGGCGAGGATATCTCCAATATCCTCGATGTCCTTGCCACCGGCCAATCGCCCCCCCGCGTGCTCCCTATCCTCACCAACCTCTCTCTCTGGACGCGAGATATCTCCCCTCACTCTCCTGCCTACTCGCGAATGATTCGTGCAAGGGGTAACAACCCACTCGCGCCCCTACATCTCTCGCTATACCTTGCACGCCAACAACATGGTGCCTGCTGTTATTTCTCAACGTGCGACCAGGTTTCAGGTGGCAGCACACGGCTAGACGACATTCTTGCTGTCGCCGAAGTATGCGAGAAGTCCAAAGGGGTTGAACTCTATGTGAGCGATGTGAAGCCTGATGAAGGCATTAACGAGGTCGTGTGGTAGCGTTGGACACTTATTCTTCCCTGGGTTTATGGTTGAATCTAAATGGGCTTATGTTTATGGAGGTCTTTAATACGTTGTCTAAGCAGTTGATTCACAGGTAGTTGTAGATAATTGATTCTTGATCTTATTCAGAATTTCAAGGCATTCCAGTCCCTTGAGACTAAGGCCCAAAAATGTATCCTCTACGATGATTTATCGTCAGATTATACCTCACCCAGGGTTCCTTTTCGGGGGGTTCCGTTTTTCAAATGTTCTCCCGTTTGCAAGATGGTTCAAGAGACACCTTATCTGCAGTGCGTCGCAGCACAGGATTTGGGTCGTTGCAAACGGCTGAGCTCCGTGTATGCCGAAGTACTAAAATGATAACTGAATTCCTACAATCCATTGTTTTCATGGTTAACTGCGCTTCGCTTGTGGACAGTTCAGGAACAAAAATTATGGGGTTCAAAGAGTGGAGCTCGGACGCTAGCCGCTGTCGGCGATGAGTGATGCAGTAGTGACTACCCCATGGGAGCCTTGATCCAGGGTGGCCCAAAGCGCAAAGAAAAGAAGCGAAGAGAACCCAAGTCAGGGTCCCATTTGGGGGGTAGCGCCCTGACACAGCCCGACACTCAGCCCCAGCCAATGCGTCGGTCGGTCCAATAGCACCACCCCCATATGTCATACCCCAGTGTCATCGATATCTCAAAAACTCGGCACATATAATCACAAAATTATATGAATATGCCAGAGGCAATTGAAGTTATGAAAGGCCATTGTTCCTAAGCCGTTCCTCGCTGGTGATCTCAAACTGAATTCATCACCCACAACTAACTCAAGCTAGAATCGGAAAGGCGAGGTTCAAAGTGCATATATCAAGGAATTTAACTGTCCAGACTCCAGGTCAACAGGAAACATAATCCTCGGAAAAGCACAGTCAAGGACGTCGTAAGCCATAAAGGCTGCAAGAATCATTGGCATCATTGGCATCGGACAAGAGTGATGGATGAGAGAAAGAGTGGAATGTCAGTGGGGGATAATGAACGCCGGAGAGGGCTTATGTAGTGGTAGGAGCTCATTCCTCATGTAAATGAACCAACAGTATGCCTGGCCAAGCAGTATAGCACACCTAAACAAAGAGTGTTGCAGGTGATTGTAATAAAAAAACCCCTCCCTCTAAGCCTCTACTATCATCGCCATGAAGCACAATGAACCAAACACAGCAAGGGAAACTTGAACAAAACCATAGGTTAGTCAAGACAGGAAAGCGCCTTCTGGGCATACAGGCAAGTTACTCAATCGGGAATAAACGACTGAACATGCGGCGCACGTATGGACCCCCAAGTTCGACACCAGACCCTCATCCATGTGCGTGTATTGTGTTAGAACTCAATATTCAGACAATACCAGTGTATACTGATCAATGTTGAATG
>JAEUWJ010000048.1:0-45834 GCA_018524395.1 Podaxis carcinomalis
CTTCGCTGTCATGAGCTGAATTGGATCACCTATTGTCTACAATTCCAAAGGGGCAATCAGACGTACAACTTAGGCAAATCCACAAAATTTACAAGGGCATTCCACAGAATCAAAACGACTCTGGGCATGAACCATTCATTGCAAATCGCGGTATGTAACAATCAATTTATCCATAATCATTACGGACCACAGGTCAACGATGTGTACCGAGTATTTTATCACATAAGCCATAGCATAACCATACCATAAGTCGAAAAAAAATGCGAAAAAAACAAACAAACAAAGACTATGAACAAAGAAACAAAAACACCATAAATGCAATTCGCGGCGCGAACCCCGCGTCCCGCATTCGATATATATACACAGAAATCCCCCAACCTCCCACAGCATCTCAAGGTTTCCACGTAGGTCTTGCCAACTCCCCAACCTTCCCCGCACTGAAAGAATATACAAGCTTAACTCAGTCGCTCGAGATACGCACGAGAACTATATCCATTACCTGAAAGAATATACAAGCTTAACTACGTGACGTCAGTATAAGTAATAAGAGAAAAAAGGGTTATAAGTAGCTCACCTCAGTCGCTCGAGATACGCACGAGAACTGAGGTGTTCATACATTCTGGTATACTATATATACTATGAAGGCAGGTCCAAGCAAAGTAAGTACAATAAATCATGAGAATAAAAGAAAGTGGCCGTCGCAAACAACATAACAAAAGAAACAAAGAGTTAGCCAAGCGGTCAACGCTGTGGCCCATACCACTCGGCTTCGGCATGAGTTTGTGATTCCAACACTCCCCCTCAAACCGCGGCGAGGCCGAGTTCATGAGCGAAGTGTTTCACTTTCGGCGAAGGTAATGCCTTCGTGAATATATCTGCCACCATGTCCCCAGTGGGACAGTATACCAAGCGGATCTTTCCCTCCTCGATAACCCAGCGAATGAAGTGATACTGAATGTCAATGTGCTTCGTTCGGGCGTGATACTGATGGTCTTTAGCAAGCGCAATCGTGGACTGATTGTCGGAGAAGAGGTTGGTGGTGGGGATGGTGGTTCCGAAAATTTGCGAGATGAATGACTGAAGCCACAGGGCCTCCTTCGTAGCGTGCGTTGCACCTACATATTCAGATTCAGTAGTCGAGAGTGTCACAATCTCCTGATGCTTTGCACTCCAAGATACAGCACCACCGTTCACGATGAAAGCATACCCTGATGTAGCACGGCGGTCCTCTGCCATATTGCCATCCGCATCCGTGAACCCATTCTTGACTTGGAATCAGAGTTCTGTCAAGCGTGTCCTCACGGAAGAGATCAAGAAGTTATTGTTAGCACTCATCTCGGGCCTAGAAGGGTTATAGCACACCGACAGGATGGTAAACAATCTAACAGGACTGCTCCCGCTGTTATTCCCGAACAAGATCAAGGAACGGGTATACAGCTGTTCAAAACTACTCTTAGCTTTATCCCTACCGTTCACGGGTCCGATCGCTACCCATGGCCCTCCGCCGGCGTTTTGTTATCTTCGGGGTCTTGTCTTCAGTGCTCACGCTTAGCTTTCTGGGTCTCCTCTTCCTTGACGTAGAGTTACCCACGGAGCTGAGTGAATTTGAGCTTGCGACATTGCACAGGTTGAAATCGATATCTTGGTCAGCATCCACAGGTAAAGACGACAAGGTGCATGTACTGCCTGTAGCTGAACCTTCAACTGAGTTCGACGATGATATCGAGGGCGAGGATCCCAAATATGATAGCGTGTCCCCGCCTCCATCAATGCTCCCGCAAAAAGCAGATAACGCCAATCCCATCCCGCAGCACATACCTCCTAATGCGGTTGCTGATGCTATCGACCCGATGGAGGAATCGGACTATGGATCCCCAGACTTCAGATATCCGGACTCAACAATAATGAGCTCCAGTATACCGCTCACATCATCGCTCGAAACCACAGTTCCGAACGGTGCCCTCATCCATGGGTTTTTCGTCCTTGACAATCTCGTCGTACACAATGGGACGTTTTACATTGTAACGCATAACCGGAGCGCCTTTCCAGAGAAGAAGGAGGATCTTGTGTGGAGGCCTTTCGTCAGTGGGCAAGTTGAGAGGGAACCTAATGAAGAGGTATGCTTTCGGGCTTCATCATGCCTTTTTGCGGGAAAACGTGATGGATGAGTTACAGGATATTCAGTTCATTACTCCAGATGAACTCGTGCCGTTGTTGGGTGATTCAGCAATTCGAGTGGAAGGATTCAGTTGGATTATGTATGATGTCCCACAATTTATGTCCGTGAGTAGTCGTTTTCTGTTCACCAGTTTGAATCAGCACTCTTATCAACGTTTTGAAGCACTACTATCACTGGTGGGGGGAAATCATCCTTGGAGGTTGGCGTGTGTATTCTCGTGTCGGACTCGACCCGGACGGGACATTCCACCCAGAGAGGCTACGAATGCCAGTCCGATTTTTATTGCCAGTGAGCAATCGGATTCTGTCAGCGCTGTCATTCTTTACACTGAGACTCTGGATACCAGATCGTGGTCGACGGGAAATGGCGAGACAAAGCGCGGATAGTCGGTCCCCTCATGCGCGCCGCATTCCCACAAGCTGCAATAGAAGAAAGAGACCAATGGTTGGACCTCATCAGACTCAACGTTATAGTTGTCTTCGACCGTGCCTTGGTCACAAATCGCAGAGCTGCACATTGACAGTAAGCATCGATTTTTAATCATATTCACCGAAAGCTAGGCTAACGTACACTGCCCCAGTCGTTGGGGAGGACGTTGGGGCAAAATGATTGCAGGCACACAAGAGCTCGTAGCCCCCGAGTTCGACCCATCCTCCCCTTCTCCAGATCACGAAGGGCTCTGGTCTCCCCTTCGCAAATCTTTAACCCACAACCTCCTAGGGTACATCCCGACATTCGCTTCTCTCACAAACCGCATAGTCCTCTCCCCACCTTCGGATCGATCGGATAAACCGGTTGTGACATATATCGATAGACAGGGCACAAGACGTAGACTGACCGATGAGAGTCATAAGAGTATGGTTGAAGCGTTGAGAGCTTTGGAAAAGGAGGGAATGTGTGAGGTGCAGATTGTTCGAATGGAGAACGTTGGATTGCGGGAGCAGGTCAGGCTCGTTGCTAGGAGCACAGTGAGTATCCATTGGTCTACCGTGTTGCTTTTGGGGTTGCGGGAGTTGCCACAGAGTTGAAGGTGTTAGGTGACCGTATGCGAGCCTTTGGATAAGAGGTATCTAGGTCGGAAGTCTCCGGGGATGAAAGAGACAAAGAGCTTAGTTATCACGGGAGAAGCTTTTGGTATCCTGGATAACCTCAAGCTAGACTTTGGCTGGAAGCGTCTCGCCGTAACGCCTGTTTACTCTGGGGTTCTGAGGTTGATTGCGGCCCCTTCCGTTACACTCGCTTGTACGCTTATTCTCCTCAGGTTTTTCTCTGTTATTTTTTTGTCATACGACCGTCTCAGACTTTTTACTTTTTCGCTGACTTTCTAATATTTTAGATTATAGTTGGAGTGCACGGCAATGGGCTGACGGTGAGTTAACACTTTCCTTTATCTTAACTCGCTCTTCTTCTCCCTCTATCGCCTGTCTTTGTTGTGTTCTTGGCTCTTAGAGCTCCTGCGCTATCTACATCATTGACCTGGATGCTAAACACAACTTTCACTCAAACACCCTCCTGGATATTCAACTTCTTTTCCATTCCTGTTGTCACTTTACTCCCTATTCCATTTGTTCCTGGTGCCCATTGATGTCCGCTACAATCACTAACCTCGTAACTGACACCTTTACGCAGCATCAGCTCTGGATGCCACCTTCAGAACGATCAACTGTTATTGAGATCGTCTATCCTGGTTGTGCGTGATTTCTCCACTGTGATCTTTGTTATATGAAGGTTGACATGAATGTATTTTAGCGTATGACTTTGATTATGAGATGCTCGCTAGGAACATGGGGCATAAGGTGCGTCTCTCGAGTTTTATTTTGATCTAGGGTCTGTATGAATAGGTTATAGCATTATATTGTATGGAATGATACGTTAATCACGTATCCGAAGGGTGTATATCACGAAGTGCGTGATCCGTGGATTCAACGAGTATACATACTTATGTCTTACAACCCTCCTAGGGAGTACAGATTTTGGATGGATTCCATAGTCGTATGTTCTTCCATCTACGTCATCCCGTTTGTGTCCGCTCAAAGATACATCACAGCAAGGATCTATGTGCACGGTCCTGCAGTTGCCCAAAAGATCAAGGAGCGGCTATTGGGCACCGAAGGCAGTGATGCACAGAAGCCGGATATGTGACCTCACATCACCATACCTCGACTATGTAACCCATGCGTGGTGAATGGATCACTAGTTCAAGGATTGCGATATTAAGTTACGAAGCGAAAGGAAGGCAATATCAATGCCACACTCAAGTGCATGAGAAGGGGGAGATTAACGGAAGCGGTGGTGGGGTGTATCCTTCGAAGTACGTGTTCGTTTGGGTGCGAAGGTCGGCGTCGTCCGTAGTCCAAGTTTAAGCCGCCAAACGCAAGGCGGGACACTGGAGGATTACATTCTAGATCGTGTCCCTAGTGCGGCATCGCAGTCGATACCCGTGGTGTAGTGGACGCGGAACACTGGCTTGGCCAGGTGCCAGCTGTTGGCAATTAAGGTTATGACGTTAATATTTGTGTCTGTGGCAATGAATTGGTCAATGCCTGGTCTGTACCGTGCTACCCAGCAACGTACGTCGGTCACCGGGGCCCTCAATTTTGTTCTATTATTTTCTCAACAGGTTCGCATTCCGCACGGGGATTGCTATACGCAGGTGCCATCTGACACTTTGCAAGCCCAGTCTGAACTGGGACCAAGAGCCTAAGCCATTTGCCTTTCCAGACGTCGCGCACGCGTTGGTTATGCGCCGCAGATCGCTTCCTTTTGGGATGTGCTCTAGCTCACGTTTCTTTTCGGTCTCGCCGAACTACACTGATATGAATGCAACGAGGAGGCAGCTTCGGAGAATTGAGAGACAAATCGATATCGACGCGTTCTTCGTTTCACACGTCCTGTGGAAGCGGTCACTTGCAGATCAAGCAGTTCAGACGGGGGTTCTCTGTTAGGACAGAGTATTTATGGCATCTGCAGCCTAATGCTGATTAGTCTTAAGGAAAACGGGCAGCCAGGAGGAACATCTCGCGAGTCGGGGCTGCAAAGTCCTCGGATGAGTGGGCAGCTAAAAGGCTGGGGCGGATGTGTGGTGTTCTTGCAAAGGCTTCCTCATGATTTTCCCTTTCTATTTATCATTCCACCAGCGCGCGTGGTTGGTGTTTTATTTTTTCTGCCCCGTGTTTCGCGACCATTTCTCTCACCCGCTTTTGCAGCGCCTGGAAGCAGAGGCAACGCCAGTCCAAGATTGATTCCCTTCCTTCTTCTTATTTCACCCGCCCCTCCCTTGTTGAACAAAAGATCCACGCTCTTTCGCTTTCACAACTCGTTTTTCAGTGCAAGTCAGGCCTTGTCTCTCCTTCACAAATACTCTCTACCTATGCCAAGAAGGCTATACGTGCTCATCAGGCGACAAATTGCCTTTCGGATATTATGTTCAAAGAGGCCCTTGCGACACCGTCAGTCGTCAATTGGGGCCCGGGTGTCGACTTAGATAGCACAAATGAATCCATCTTGAGGGAACGTCCTCTCCTGGGAGTCCCTGTTAGTATTAAAGGTACATATGCCGTAATATTTACACCATAGCCAAAAGCTAACGTTCTTGTTTGACAGAGACTATCGATATCGTCGGGCATGACTCTACGATCGGCTACTCCTGCAATGTCGGAAAACCCGCCAGAGAGTCTTCCTCTATCGTCCGTCTACTACAAGATGCGGGTGCTCTCGTGCACGCCAAGACGAGCGTTCCCACCGGGCTTCTGGCTATCGAGACCGCATCGGACGTCTTTGGTCGTACGACGAACCCCTACAGCCCTGCACACACCGCTGGCGCGTCGACAGGGGGTGGCGCGGCGCTTCTTGCCAGTGGCGGAAGCAAGATTGAAGTTGGTACAGATCTGGCTGGGAGTGTGCGCATCCCCGCGCATTTCTGCGGTGTTTGGAGCTTGAAGGGGAGTGCGGGGAGGTTTCCGATATGGGGGAATAGGGCTCCTATGATGGGGCTCGAGGCATTACCTATCCTTGCTGCGCCTATGGCCAACTCGTTGGATGATTTGACAGAATTCTGGAGGAGAGTGGTGGATATGAAACCTTGGCAGTATGACCATACCGTCCGTTTGGCATCGTCTTCGGTTTCTCGCCACTGACTGAAAGCATTAGTGTGTTCCGCTTCCATGGCAGCCCATTAACTTGCAGGATGAGGGACGGCGGCTAAAATGGGGTGTCATTTGGGAAGACGGTGGGTCCGACTTCTTCTATATCTTCATGATCCTCAAACCTCTGTAGGAACTATCCCGCCAACACCTGCTTGTCGGCGTGCACTGTCAACGGTTGTCAGTGCTCTCCGAAGACAGGGTCACGAAGTCGTTGACTTGTAAGTTAATGACTTCAACAGAGCAGAGAATAAAATTTAATACTCCCTAGCAAGCCTCCTTCGATTATGGAAGGCCTCAAGATTGGATACCAGCTTCTCTTCTCCGATGGCGGTAAGCCACAATTCCCAGCACAATAGCTTCGTCAATTGAACCTTAACACTATGTCCGCAGGTGAACAAACCCGTGCACTCCTTAGTCATACCGAGTCTACATCTCCACCAACACAGCACGTCCTGACCCTCCTCAGGCTCCCCAAGCTTGTGAAATCGCTCCTCTCACGTATCCTCCGCTCCCGTGTTCTCTCCTTCCTCTTCCGCTTCGGCTCTCCACCCGACCCGCTCTCCGCCGACCTCTACTCAATCCTCCACGAGAAGACTGTATTGGAAGAACGTAAGCTTGTGGAGCAACGAGATAACTATAGGGCGGAGTGGCATAGGAAATGGATCGAAGAAGGCATTGACTTCGTTCTGACGGTACCGCATGCTTTGCCTGCACTTCCGAACGGGGGCAGTGAGAGGGCAACACTCATGAGCGCCGGCTATACTTTTATCTTCAGTCTGGTGTGTGTGATCTTACGACCCATGACTTGCCCGTGGCATTAATGGTACACATTCGGTAGCTCGACTACCCAGCAGGCGTGATTCCAACAACAACCGTCTCCGCTTCCCTTGACAGCCTTCCCTCCAATTTCCATTCCTCACCACCATATACCCAGTTCAACGCCATAGCCCAAAGTGCATATATGGAATACAATGCGGAGAAGATGCATGGTCTTCCCCTAGGCGTGCAAATCGTGGGGCGAAAAATGGAGGAAGAAAAGGTGTTGGCAGGGATGAAAATTGTTGAGCAGGCTTTGAAGGATCATGGTGTCGTTTTCGATGCCAAAATACCGTCAGATTTTTGATCTTGTTGCGGTGGACTGACGCTATCATCCTCCGATGATATCGATCTTACGGAGGTCGAGGAAGCCTTTAACTTACCTCTCGCCTCATCCTACTTGTCTCGTGCTGCGCGACATTCAACACTCGCTTTCTACCCTTGTTCTATTCTTTTCCGAGACTTTCGCTGTCCCTCCTTCATTCTGGATATTATTGCCGTTCCTTATCGCTTTCTTCCCCTTTGCCACTCCAACTCAGCGCTGATCTGAACACTTGTATCACCTGCTATTCTCCGTCGTTCGTCCTATTTCTCGTCGTATATCTTCGTGCCTCTTCCGTGCTATGTATGTTTGTATAATCGCTCGCGCTGCTCACTTGCGTCACTGTCCTTACCAGGTGCCCGTCTCGCTTTACTTTATTTCTCCCGTTATTCCTAGTCATCCGTTTGCCTAAATACACAGTACAATGTCTTAATTCCCTGGACACTTACTACAATTTTAGTGTATGTAAAACGGACATAAGTTCCTACTCAATCATCCTTACTGCTCATTGCTCATGAAATTAAATGATCGGCGATCATGCATAGGTAGAGGCTTGCATAAAAAGTATACTACACATGGAAAAATCAACTATGTGAACACTGGCAGAAAATCAAAAGGTACTGGGTAATCTTAACAACGGACATTACCAGGCTTATATGCAATAAATAAGAAGACAAGGGAATCGATATACTTAGTGGTAAGGCCATGAGAACGTTGCAGATGTAGAAGTATAAATGCGTGTGCGGTTGCGTTGGGAATAAGGGGAAGGATGAGGTAACTGGGGGTAAAGGTGTTATATGTTGCGATGCGGGGTTGAAGAATGCAAATAGAAATGAAGGTTTCGCAAGACAAATTCGAAGCCAGCTCGGAAAACCCAGAGCGAAAAGAAGTGCAAAACAAACCAGGAATCACTAATCCAGTGCGACGACAGTCCTCTGTCCTTCAAGCCACCTCTCCTTATTCAGCACACCACCCACAACTCCGATCGCCTGATCTCTTCCTTCTCTACCTCCTCCTCCGCCATCATTGACCTCTCCATTACCGTTAACGCTCTGTCCGTTAACGCTCAACCAGGCTTCCAACCGCCTCCCTAGCTCCCCACCACGTCCACCACAAATGTCACCTGTTGTGTCCAGCATCTGTTCTTTCTGCTGTTCTTCCACAAACGGCAACCTGGATGACACCTTTGCACCACTAAGTGATATAGAACTCAACGAACTACGTCTGGACCGCGAGGAATCAGAATCGGATGCTCGGCGACCATGATGATTCCCTCTGCCATTTCCGTTGGTTCTGCCATTGGCATCGGAGGTGGTGTTGGCCAAGGTAGGACCATCGAGATGGGGCGAGGTAGGTGAACCAGGGCTTGAACCATGAATCACTCCGTTGGCGGCTGATGACGAACAGGGGTTGAACTTGAACCATTCTTCCTCCACCTCCACCGGCCCAAGAATGCTCTCGACGAGTCCCTCCTCCCAACCGTCCCACTCCGCACACCGATGCGCCATCCTCAACCTCATTCCTGCCGATTCATAATATAGCCACTCGCGGCACAAGGATTCAACAGTTTTGTGTGATGAACTGGAGGGAAGTGTAACAGTGGGGTCGTTGGGCAGTTCGGTGACCGCCTGTCTGAAGAGTTTAGATACAAAGGGTGAGGACTGGACAAAGGCGGGAAGGTGCGCGCATGCCCAGAGTGGTCGCGTTGTCGTCGACTCCCAGTCAATTATACATGTCTAGGTGTATGGACTCGTGAGGAAAAAGCGGCATTGAAAATGAAAAGGAACGACGTACGATTCTCGTATGGTCCTCTTCATCAACAAACACATTTTCCAAACTCAAATCGTGGCAATCCAATCCAAATTCCTCCAATCCGCTTCTCGGGCCATCTTGCTCGACAATCTTGATCAACCTCTCCATGACATTCATCCACCTCTCCATCTCCTTCCTCACGTTCTTCTCCCTCTGAGCCATATGTGTGAACAAGAACGTACTCCTCTGCATCCTTCTGTAATCTCGGTACATCACATCACCTGGACCCTCCCATTCTTCTTCGCTCTCTTCTAAATCGTATTCATCACTGTCATCGGACTCGTCGCCGGGCACTGCATTCAGGCGGTGATGCCGTGATGAGATGATCTCATCCGGGTCGAGATGGAGACGGTGAGGAGCTGAGCGGCCTTCATTTTCTCTGATGACTCCTTGGATCTCACGGTTGACGCAAGAGCTAAGGTAAGAATGTGTTGTGGACCATGGCCCTCTGTTGAGTTCGTTGGGGTGAGAAAGGAAGCCCCTGTTAGAACCGAAGAATGGCCACGAGATTATGGGTCCGACGTAGAACTGTGTTCCAGAATGGGATGCACCGGTTGGACCGGCGGTAGAGGGCGTCGGCGTTATTGCTAAGGAAGCAGGAGGTGGTCGTGGCGTGAGTGCTGCGGAGATGGATGACATAGCTTGTACGGCCGAAAACGGATATGCAGCATTGTGGAAAGAAGCCTTGGGTGTTGGTATACCAGATGACAGGTCACTCTGCGGGGGTAATCCAGAATAGAGGGAACCAATCTGCGAAAACCGGTGTGCGAAGACTGGGATGATGATTCTGGCAGTGTTCTTCACAAGCTTTACGAGATCGTTATATGACAGGGAGTGGAACACTTGAGCGAGCGGAATTCCAGGAGCCTGGAAAGGGAAAACACACAAGGTCACATTATGTTCTAACAGAGCACGTGGGAGTGGTGGCGAGACGCGTCGATGCGGCACATGGTCTCGGCAACAGAGATTACATACCTTTGACATCAAAATGAATTCTCCTCCCAAACGGTTGTATGGGTTGGAGTCGTAATGATATACGGTCGGAACTGGCACAGTCGTTTTCTCCCGCAGATATTGCATGGTAGCAACCTCGGACTCTACCTTGAGCCTGGGCATGAACCGGCGGGCAACGCGTGCTACGAGTTCCTCGTGATTGACAAGGGTGATGAGGTAGGCCTACGGGCAACGGAAGAACAGAGTAAGCAAATGTGCCGGCGATTCGTCAATGAATTTGACCAATACCTTGTGAAAGGTTCCTGTAAAGGTGAAAAATGGGATTTCAGCGTCTAGACCTTGAAACCGGTAATTACAAGCCGGTAAGGACATACCAGCTGAAAGAAACCTGATGCGTCCGACTTCTAGACCCATTTTCTCCCGCACAACGTCCTTGAGCACCTTCCGATCTACTTCGAACGGGGCCGCACCCCTTAGAGTTGCATCAGCTTTTCGCTCCCGCTTCCTATCTTCGTGCTCAACGTCCCAGTCCCAGACTAACGGTGGTTTCGCCGTCTCATTGCGCCTGTGAGATCGTGACTGGGCTTTGTTTCCGAAGTTTTCCTGAAGATTAAGAGAGAGATTGGTGCCATTACGAGGCATCGCAGGAATAGGTGTCTGGACCGACAATTGGGGCGCTGTAGTAGGCTTATCAATTGTTGCTTCGGCTGGATCTTGAACGGGAAAGATGGGCTGCAGGACAAGTCGGCAACGTTGTGGTAATTGACTGTGAGAAGTATATTTCTGACTGTTAAACGCGAATTATGAGGTACTGGTGGCAGAGGGGAAGGAGTGCAGAAGCAGACCTCGGCGGTGATTCTCCCATATTCATCTGTTTGTCCTTGTTGGGCTTCCCAATATCTAGGTTCGGGTTACCCCGCGCGCAGTGTTGGAGTTCAGGGATTGGGTGTCCCATTTCGTGTTGCGATGCCACAGAAAATGTGTGAAACAAAAAGAGAGCTCTAATGGGTATATGGGTATAATGTGCCCACCTCGCAGTTCGAAGAGTAACAGAACTGGGTTCGAGGGCAAGGGGTTTTATACCGAGAGCACCGACTTGGCAATGATCTTGTTCCACCTCGTTTGCCGGGTTCTCTAATTCCGACTTTGTTCTTTCCCGAGATCCATACTTGCGGACATTGCGCAAGCCGCAGTTCTTCGCTATATGCGCAAAAATCCGAATGGCGAGGATTGTACAATGTATCTCGGGTATGGTCGCTAAGAGCTGTCAAATATCGACATCCCGCGCATCACATCTATGTGCATAGGGTCTCAAAATAAACCCACATACACCTCCCCCAGCATATAAGTAGTGGGTTCTGCATCTGCATCATGATGGTGCATCTGATCCTAGATTCAAAACCAGAAATCACGTCAGCGTCCATTATTAACGTTGCCACCGGATTTGGTCAATCAACGAACCAAGGTTGTAATGCTTTTAACATCTCCCCACTTTCTCACATAGTCCATTTCCTTTGCTCCCTTCTTCGCCATCGCACGTTTAACTGTGGCACTCGTATACCTCCTCTCTACGAAGAACGATCACTCGTCTGGCGGACCGAGAAGTTGACCCTGACACCCTGACACCCTGTATGTATCCGAAGAAGTCGCCGAGCCTTATCGCCAAGGCACGTTCCCTATTCATTTGATCAAGTAAATCGTCACTAGACTTCGTACATAATTAGAATTCAATACCTACCATCATATGAATAGCACAGGTCACTGATAAACCAACTTGCTCATGCACGGCCGAAGAGTGAGAGGGTTGTCATATTTGCAGCATGTCCCCTCTACGAACATTTGGAAAGGAATTTCAGAGTCTCGTCTGAGTTTAGCGGCAATCACACTTCCATGGACCTTGCGTCCTCTCGTAACCTTTTTGCCTGACGGAGATGAGAACCTCACTATATTGGCACCTTCAATGCAAGCTATTAATAATCCGTGCCCCCAATACGCAAGACTTGGCTACGCTCTTATCACTCCCTTATCGCCTCTTGGCGCGCTAGAACCGCTACCACTAGGCTTGTAGCATGAAGCCATTGCCTAACACCACGTAGACAAGCATCGTGCGAACGGCGGCTTCATCGTCACCTTTGGACGCCCGGTTTGAAACAAAATTGTACCCAGGGCTCTAGATCAAATCTGAGCAGTGGTGGAGCAGATGTCCTCTTGCCCTTCCCACCCCCAGCGACAGGCATGTAGCCACAGAATGACTGCTGACATAGCAGAACCACTCTCCAGTATCCGACCTTCGTGATACGGTCATAGAGCGGGTTGATACCCACACTCCATAACAGTCGACTATCGAAGAGTGCGTGTATCAGCGTGATACAGTAGCCAGGACCAAGACACAAACGAGTGTATGTATCCGTCCCATAAGTTACATACGTCAAAACCTGAGATCTATCGGCCGTCGGATAGGCAAATCCCGGTGGTTGTCCGAGTTGCGCCACGTAATTTCGGCAAGACCGAGGATGGATTGACAGTACCAAAAACGGAGTTTCATCTCAGGCTCCATGAAACAGCGAAATCTAGTGAGCAGCACCGCCCCACACTGCGCACAACACTGCGACTCGGGCTTCGGCACCTATTATTAGTAACTAAATCAGAAAACAGCAACAAGTGGCCAGAAATAGTACTGTGACGATCATCTCTTGCGCATTTACGATCAGCCGTCGGACTGACCACCTTACACATTACTCTAATACCGCCTTCCTCCTTCTGTCGAGGCACTGGGAACGGGCGGGTTCCCGTGCTCGGCATGAAAGGGTGATAAGCATTGCGGATTTACGTACGTTGTTGGAATTGTGCTTGGATACGAGCTATTCTTTGTACAATTCAAGGCCCGATTCGAGCCATACCTGCTGCATGGCGGCAAACGTCCAGTACTTAGCCGAATCACTGGGCTAAGGACAGATACGCGTCGTCCCAAAGAAGGCAACGGGGTTACCATAATCGAACTTGGCCGTAACTCCCGGCCATGTACGTTTTTAATTACCTGCAGCCACTTCAACTTCCCGGCTGGGAAGTGATCACACTGCGCCACCTTCTGCCATGCTCTGTCCGCTCTGCACGGTGGAAATCAAGCAAGCAAAAATATCTTCTTCTTCTCATGGCTATCCGGTATAAAAACAGATGAGACCATCCTCTCTCGTGTCAGAACGCCACCACACACCCATTGATATTTCCTCAAGTGATACTATCTCCCTTTAGCCTAATCATCTCTAATGTTCTCACCTAAACTATAAAAGACACTTGCCATCCCAGTGTGAGAGACCGAAAACCACGGAGAATGGAGTCCTTTGGTGGCTTCTACATCCCATCCCGTAAAAACCTAATCAAAAGGTATCACCATTGACTTGACCTAGTCTGCAGTAGCAGACTACAACACCATCTGAAGAGAAACCATAATAGAAAATTCACAACAAAGGCATGGTCAAGAGAAGGATAGCAGAACTCTGGTTTTCTGGTCTATACCAATATCATCTGTCATTAAGTGACATTGGGTGGCATCCTCATGTAAACAGTATACAATGCTTAACCCCCAAATATTTAATTCTTCCTATCTTACATTGGTTAATGAATCTGTGCCCCTCTGATACTGTGATGGCCTCACTTGACCAACTACAGACTCAAGTGGACAAGCAGACAGAGAACAGACAGAGACAGGATGAGCCCAGACCAAGGAGTAGACTTGTAGTGGACAAGTAAGAGAGAGGAGGAAGGTCTAAGTTGATATTCTGACTGAGGACTACAAATGGTAGTGATCCTACCTATATACTAGCAGTCAGGATAAAGTCCAGAGAATAGTAGTTAAGTGAGAAACAGTAGTAACTACTCAAAGGAGAAGACAAGAAACATGTGAATTGATAACCATGGTGAAGATACTAGAATAGGGAGTCTGTCTGCAAAGCATCCAGACATCTGATAGGATGGGGGCAGAAGTGAAACATCAGATAACAGAAAAACCAAGGTAAGTGAGGGATAATCAAGGGTAAAGGAAAAAGCTATGGATAAACAGGAAAACTGCAAGATAATCGGATAAAGAATTCTGATAAGAAATATGATGGAAGGAAAAGTATGGAGAAAAGTATTTACAGAGAGGAAACACCCAATGGAAACAGAAGAAAGGCTAAACTAAATATGATCCACAGAATCTGAGTTGTAACCAAGGCTCTGAGAGCTTAATGGGCACAAAGTGAAGTCTGTAACAGTATTTCTCCCTTAGGACCAAGCCTCTGGGGCCCAACTCTGGACTGGACACCTGCCCTTAACTCTCTCTGCTGGATATAAATAGGGTGCCTTCAGAGATAAACTTCATTCCTAATTCACAGAAAATGTCCTCCCAAAGCAACCAGACCTCAAATGCCAACCTCTCCTTCAACCCAGCAATGATGGCAGCCTTCACCACCTTTTACCAACAGTGGCAACAAGGGCAACAGCTGTCTGCCCCTATGAAGAGCCCCACAGCAGAGGCAGGTCCCAGCAAAAAATGAGGAAGAGTGAAGGAGGTGGAGGCAGAGACATTGGAGGGAAGATGGAGAAAAAGAAGAGGAAGATGAAGAAGGCCAAGGAGAAGTAGAGGTGATGAGAGGCAGAGGAGTTAGAGTGGCAGAGGATTGAGAAAGAGAAGAGGAAGAAGCAAGAGGAAGAAGAGAGGCAAGTGGTGGAGAAGGCCAAGGCAGAGTGGAGGGAGAGAGAGGAAGAGGAGAGGCAGTGGATGACACAGGAGGAGGCAAAGAGAGCAAGAAGAAGAGGAACAGAAGAAGGCAGAGGAAGTAAGGAAGGCAGAGGCAGAAGTGGAGGCAAAGAAGAAAGCCAAGGGAAAGGAAAAGGCCATCCACCTGGAATCCAATGATGAGTCAGATGTCCAGATTGTAGACCATCTGGCTGGGACCAGGGAGCAGCTCCCCTTTAACATGGGAGGTAAAAAGTTATGCCAGTGCTGTCACCAGTTGGGGATCAAGTGCCTCCTGCATGAAAATAAGTACCAACACTGGTTATTCCCAAGACTTACTGACCACTCCACAGAGGAACAAATTTATTCCTGTACCAGATGTTGACAGAAGAAATCCAGTGTGAGCCATTCTTCACTGAGGAGGAGTTGGACCAAAACCCACATGGACCACAGTGCCTGATCCTACATATCCTTAACCCATTTACTTGAGTGGACAAGAATATCTCTGAGTCTGAAGTCAGGATAATGGGGGCACTCCACAGTGTGGTAAGTGCCTATGTAGAGGATGAGGTTGGTGGTAAGCTGACCCAAGAATACAGTAGGTACCCTGTTATAGCCTGTTGAGCAAGAAACAGGTTGCCTTGTTTACCAATCTAATGGAGACACCAATAGAAGCCATCCATGCTCTTACTATGGAGATTACTGCACTCTGGAGAGTGCAAGAGGAGAACAATGCTTTTCTGTGAAGGGTGTTTAATATCTTGGAGGAGGATGTTCTGCAGGTGCAAGGATCAGTGGCAGACAAAGATGGCTCAGATGAAGTGGAGGAGGAACAGCAAGAGGAAATGGGCAAGAATGTCCAGGATGTGAACATGGAAGAGGGAGTGTAGATGGAGCTGGCAGAACTGGAGGAAGTGGAAGGAAAGAAAGGGGGTGAGTCAGAGGAGGACAAGGAGGAGGAGAGCAGACCAGATGACATGGAGGGAGAGGAAGAGGAAGAGAGTGAGTCTAAGGGTGGAGGCTTGGACAAGTAGCAGGTCTGTGTCTCCAGTGAAATGTATATACAAAAAAATTTTCGGACTTTTAAAATTGAAGGTTTTCTTGAGTGTGCTGCTACCAGTGGGAGAAAACAAATAAGATCAGAAGCCACAGAGAACAAGATAAGAGAAGTCAGAGAGAAAACAGAGGGCCAGGCTTGTCAGGATAGCTGGCATGAAAGTCAGCTACCAACTCTTGAGCATGTTCAAGTTCCTTAGTTGTTAGCCAACTAAACTCTTTATCTGTACCTTCATTTCACCAAAATTGGCAGGCCCCCCACATATGGAAAACCCTAACCATCAATGACTTCCCACTGGAAGACTTCAGAGGAGCCCATGGTGAGGATGGAGATGAGGAGTAATGCCCATGCCACTCACTGCCACCTATCCCACTTCTATTTCTATTTCACTTCTTTTATTTGTGCTTTTTCTCTTATTCTTCATACATAGTTCCAAGATCCCTTGAAATGTCCATCATCATACTAGCATAGACTCCGAGACTATTTGATACCCATGTGTACCACACACCTACACTAAACACCTTCACACCACTACTCAGGACCTTAGCATTATGTAGATATCTCCCAGCTGAGGGGGTGTAGATACTTAAGTAGTATGTCCACTGTGTCTTAGCAGTAGGTTTGCTTGCAGCAGTATGTAAATGCAGAGTTTATCATCATCAGCTAAGTCACGTGCACTGTCGCAATCCCAAGTCCCATCATTGGAGTACAAGCTCACAGCATCCCACGGCAGTGTGAATGAGGGTAACTTTCACCTCCCTCCACAACCGCTCCATGTTTGGGTTTTTAAGGAGATTTTCCGGGACTTTACAAGAGGTAGGGAGCAAGACACAGGTGTTTGTCCGAACTGGGGTCTCATATCTGAACCTGGTGAGACAATGGCTCATCCCATATGTATATGAAACCTGTCGTGTGGTTCTGATTTGATGAGAATTGAGGAACTACTCAATCTAATCAGCCAAGGATGGAACAGTTCCTGGGCTCCACGGGGCAAATGCTGATAATGTTTTCCTAATTGCGACATCTCACCTACTAATAGTACTGCCTCGCCAGTCGGGGGGCTTAGACCAGTACTAATACCTCCTACACCCCCCCGAATCTATCATCCTCCCCTCCCAGGTCACTCAGCACGTTGGTGCCCTTACCCTTTGCTCTGGGCAGCAACCTCTGACCAACTCTCTGGTTGGCATACTCTCGATGGAGCTTACGCAAGGCGATTATGAATCTTTGTGAGTATGTTTTCCTTTGCGCTGTCAACCTCGCAGGAGGGCAGGGGAAGAGCCTTTCGAACTGTCTGCTGCCACCGGTGATGTTTTCTGCCACGTCACACCTTCAATCAGTCGCTATGCTGACGTGAATCCTATGATAGGCAGATCAAATGGACAACAGCTGCCATCGCCTTCAGTGCGTCGCATCTCACCGCATCCTCGCAACCAATTCTAATTTAGTGTGACATGATAATGATCAGCACTGCTCATATACGACCACATACTCACGTTCACCTCTGAGGTTGAGAGGTTCTGGCCCTGGTGGCTAAGAACTCTACTGGATTTCAAGCTACAACCACACGACCCTAGCCTTGAAGGCAACTCTAACGGTCGAAGTCACACTACTACTGAGCGAGGCGATGAGTGTAGGAGCAGGGGCTACGCTTGCGAATGCGCATCGTTGCTATTCTTCCTGAACCGTTACTTGACGCTTGTGGGCCACGTCCCAGTAATGATGGAGTACTTCTGGAGGATCCCCAGGGAGGATATGGGAGAAAACGTGAGTCAATCACCACCCTCCGGACCCTTTCAAGCTCCTCAATCTTTTTTTACAGATGTATGTGGACCTCACTTTTCTGCCGGATATCATTTTCATTCCCGTTGTTCTGTCAAGCAGTTGCAAATGCCTACAAGTGTACCACCAATTCCTAGTTGTCGCGATACAGACCATTATTGCATGTACGCACCTTCGCCCTTCTCCATGGTATCCCAGATTTAATCTTTGCCTAGGTTTGCTAATCATGCGCATCTACGCACTTTACGAACGCAGGACGTGGGTTGCGGTGCTTTATGGCGCCATATCGTGCTTGGCTGTCGGAACCGCCATTGTGAGCCACCCAAAGTTGATACGTAATGAGCTCAAACTGATATAGGTGGTTACATAGTGGGCGATAATAAAAAACAAACAAAGTGGCAAGTCCGCCAGGGTAGCCATACCATACGGTTGTGGCGAGACGTTAGCTTCAGATGAGTGCGTTCAGAGCCAACTATTGTCGTATCCTGTGCGCTGACGTTGCATGCTATAGGGCCCGCTGTAAGTCCTCTTGTATTCGACGAGAAAGATAAAACTCACAACAGAAAGATATGGCAATGGCATGGCTCGGGGAGCTCGTATTCGACACTCTCATATTCGGAATGACACTATACAAAGCACTAACACTGCCTCGCGTGGGTGGGATAGGATTGTTGACATTGCTTATGCGCGATGGTGTGGATGGATCTCTTCTACTTGTCCCCACCAGGACTAACCGCTATCATTTTTCGCAGGCACCATATATTTCGGGTAGGTCTGCCTCAAGAACTTCTATCAACCCTTCTGGTATTAATCCACCCGAATTGCAAGTGTGATGGTCGTGACGAACATCGGGAACATCCTAACGTTCATCGTACGTGCGCTCACTCATGCTGATTCCTGCACTCTTGATTGATTGCGATCCACATAGCTGGGCGGTGTACGCATCTCAACCTAATTGATTCATCATCCACACATTCTAATCAATCCACTGATAGCCTCTGAGCCGTGGATCGCTCACCATGTTTACCAACGTGTGCGTCTACGCGTATTTCATTTCACCATACCTGGACTTGAGCTCTGATACTTGTGTCCAAAGGATATCGTCTATCATGATCTCCCGATTAATGCTCAATCTCCGCGATCCCAAACTGCATTTATACGGGAGTGGAGGCGAGTACAGCAAAGAGACCACGATGAATCCATATGGGATCTACGGAAGAGACGATTCGTGGAATGGAGTAATGACGACTATCGCAGGTGACTCCAGCTCGGTCAGTAGCTCGGATACTCGTTGGGATACCGAGGCATGAAGCATAATGAAGGTTCAAGACATACATCGCTGAATTAACGTGTATCTGCGCGTTGCGATAGGCGGCATTCATTGATATTTGTATAATTTCGTATAATATTAGATATAGTTCCAAAGCTAGGTGACCCTTACCAACCACCTCAGTTTTGATATTATGTACCTGCAATCCTTCATAAATCAACCGCCTGTGCCTGTATAATGGTCTTTATTAAGTACCAGATCAACACCTCCGTAAGAAGCAACAGCTCAACTTTTCAACAATATTCTCACTAACGCATAAGTGTCACCAGCATGCAGCTTCCAAGAAAAAGATTCTGGATGGACATCGAGATAAAGATCCGACAGTGCTGGAAATGTGATGCTAACTGTTTGCAGTCCTACTCCAAGCCAAGTTCACTTGCACTCACTATGTTCCCAGTGAGTTCAACGGTCTTGATGTAGAATTGAGGCTTCACTAGTTCACTCCCCTCATACCGCCTTCATAGATATCCTCACAGCAAAAAAGAAAAGTCGCCAGCACATCCCCTCTTCACCAAAGCTACCATTATAACAATTAAACCCACAATTGCAAAAAAGATGCGTATAAAAAAGAAAGAAAAATAAAAGGGAATCAACACAAAGTCCACTATTGGTCATAAAAATTTTGCGAGGGGTATACGAAAAACCCGTATCCTACATCAAATAAAGAAAATCAAAACAACCAAAAAACAAACCATCACAAAAATGCCACATTGTCATAGTCATCATAAAAAAGACTTCAAAAGTACCTCCGTCTCCTCATAACCCTACAACAAAAAAGCGAACAATTCAGTAACCTGCCTTCCCACAGAGAGATCCACAGAGAGAGACACTCGTGGTGGGGGGCGGGGGGGTGGAATATGTGTGGACGGTGGGTGGGTGAGCGAAGAAAGGTGAGGCGCAACTCACCTATCATACGGCGGGTCAACGCACACCACAGTCTCCACCCTACTCCCCAACCACCTCTCAACATCCAACCCAAGTTCACAATCCTGCATCTCAAGGCACCTGAGTCTCTTCACTCCCCCCGCCGCCACACCACCACCACTACTTCCTCCCCCATTGTTACCATTGTTACTAGTACCAGCCGCCCCAGTCCCCCAGGGACTCCCCCATGTACCCCACCCACCCCCCGCCGCACTCGTACTCGCACTTCCACTCCCAGTTACACCGCTGGCACCACCACCTCCTCCCTCTGGATTCCTGGCCTCCACAACCTGAACCAACTTCACCACAGCTTCACTATGCACTAAACACCCCCTCATCTTCAACACCTCCAAATTCGGTACAACCCACCCACTCACACCACTCCCATCATCCTCCGCACTCCCCAACGCCATCAACAACGCTTCCACCGGCGTCCCTCCAACCTTAAGTACACGCAAATAGGGCATCTTCTCAAGAAGGAGTCGCCAGGACGTAACAATCCCAGCCGGAACATAATACATAAACGAAGCCGGCGTCGGAGATTCATAACCGAGCGAAAGCTCTTCAAGTTGTGGAACTACTGACGCTTGCATGTTGTTGTTCGAGGCGGAAGAAGAATAGTTGGGAAGAGCAGTAGCCGAACGCGTAAGAAGATTCGAAATGGTATCTTCAACAGGTTCCCTCGGGTCCACGAGCAACGTCAACGACTTCAATGCCGGCAAAACCATCGCATCCACCAACTGACCCAATAAATAATGGCCACCTATTCTCAATTCTCTCACCCTTTCCAGCTTCACTGGACTCATCGGAAGGACATGCGGTAATACCCCCTGGAAGTATAATGATAGGGATTCGAGGGCCGAGTTTTGTGAAATGATGTATCGGATTCGGTCGAGGGGTAGGGCAGGATTGAGAGGGGCACGGAGGTTGAGGTGCGTGAGTGGGAGAGAGAAGAGTGGGGAGGACCATTTGAAGGGGACTTGGTGGAGGGTGAGCGAGGTTAGTTGAGGAAGGTGAGGGGTATCGCTTGTATTGGGAAGCCAGGGCCATTCGCCAGTGCATCCGCCTTCGGAACTTGACACTTCAAATTCTTTGAGCAGAGGGGCATCGCCTGTGACAAAAGACCAAATTAGAACGGGGGTGGGGAGGAGAACGTGATACAAACCGTTGATGGATGCGAGGGCTGTCATGGATTTGAATGCTTTATCATACCGAAATACGAATCTCTCCCATCTTGGCATTTGCTCGACGAGATAATAAAAGGCGATGTGCGCCCAGTGGATGTTAGGCCTGCTCATACTAGTGCCTGCACTCCCAACTCCACCCGCACTACCATTCGTGCCCAGTGCACGAGGATCGCTGGACCCAGTATTCGAATTAGGAACCGGTACTGAATCGTGGGGCGTAGCCGCAGCAGGCGATGTCACGAACAATGGGGCAGGTGGAGGGGCAACCGGCTGTGCTGGGAAAATCGGCTGTTGATGATGTAGCAAATTATGCGGTACCACATAATGCGTCGTGACGCCATTATGCGAAGCGAAACTCAACCATGAGGGACCTGGGGAAGGGGTTGTTAATGATGACGAACGCCGCCGTCTCCGGCGCTGGGGATCACCCGGATGGTTCGAAGACTGATCAGGGACGCGGAGATAAATTTCAATGTCAAGGGGGACAGAATGTCCCGAGCGTTCAAGCCATAGACGGACGAGTTCTGGTGAAGATGTTGGCGTGGTAATGAGTCGGATCTGGGATGCAACCGGTGAGCTGGATGGACTATTAATAGGAGAGATTGGAGAAAGAAGGCTGTAGGAGATAAGCTGGTATTGGTGGAATGAAAACCACGCAATCTCCGGAAGACACATGACACCGCCAAAGCGATTACATGAGCAACGACGGAGGCTTCACCTCGACAGGGGCGAGAAAGATATTACACAGGTGAGACGAGACGAGAGAGCAGACGGACGGCCCGTGCACTGCACTGTGATCGGTCCCCATTTGTATATCGTTGCTACGACTTACCTTGGACCACAGTCTCGGGGTGCGCAGAGCCAGTCTCCGCCATGACGAGCATACAGACGCCAGGACCCACGCGCACGACGCATGGTCTTGGAAATTCCACATGAATATCTCTCTCAGGAGTTCTGCGGGAAGCCGTCGAATGGGGCTGAGATATGCCCTGGTGCGCGTCTCTTCCTCCTCAAGCCGCCTCCTCTCTTCCTCCATCTTGGATATGGCACATTTGGCGTCCTTGACAATTTGGGCCAAGGCCGCTTCGGCATCTGCTATCTTTGCGTCGAGGTGGTGGATGGAGGAGCGGGTTGAGTGGAGGTGAAGATTTGCATGGTGGAGGGAGTCAGTGGTTGGAGGGTCGGTGAAGGGGGGTGGTTGCATGTTGGAGGGGTGGATGTGAGATTGAGCAGTGTGCAGAGAGAGTCGGCTGTGACCCCACGCCTTGTCATCCCCGCTATTCAAACTCCGCAGGGTATTTCCCGTACCACATGTTTCAATTCATTCCAACGAAAACATAAAACATACAATTCTCTATTTCTTATTCGCTGCCTCAATCGCATCTCCATTCTTACACGCAATGATCTTGATCCTCTGCGCGCTCACTATCTCGTTCGACTCCATTTTAAACGCCGGGTTCTTGACAATAAATGTCCACACGTCGTCGCACAGCCGGTATGTGTGCAAGTGACCCTTGCAGTGCCCGTGTTCAGTCCTCTACCACCCCTTCTGTCAATCCCATACGCACCTTGAGCGTCGTCTTGGTCTTGACCGACCTCACCATCGTGTCCGCCAACGACTTGTCAAACTACGCCGTTACCTGAATAAATGATCCAGGCAAAACGGTAAACTAGGACACGCACCTGCTGCAGCACCTTCATCGCCAACTGCGGCGTGATAGCCCCACTTGTAATCAGCTCATCCAGCGAGTCTGTCAACGCCATACCAATCCTGTGCACAGCCAGTCAGTACACCAACCGGACCCAAGGAGCAGACCCACGATGAACCACGGTAAAACTCATAGTACGCTGACGCCATTGCAATACTGCCTCGTCTGGGTTATAGCACTCCCGAACACTCGTAGGATCGTCCAAATCAAACTCCCGAAACTCCTTCAGATGCTTCCGAGGCTATCACAAGCCCTACGTCGTAGGCAGCAGAAACCGGTGCTTGTCAAAGTAAATTAGCGTGTGCGGTTGCGCCGAGTCTCGGTATCGCCAAGTCAAACGTAAAGATGGAAAAAGGTGAAAGAAATTGGTTATGTGGAGTTGTTCTTTTACGCCCTGGTCGACACACGACAACGACGTTGAAGAGAGAGCGCTAGCAGCAAGCTGACAAGGCCGTGGTACACATCACTCATCAAAATTCATTAAGCAATCACGTGCAACAATGTTTCTTACTATGTACGCTTCCTCCTATGTCCGCTTCTACCTTCTTCTAATACTCGGAATCACTGGAGGAATCGTCACCAAGGGCTCTATCGAGATTTTGTGTTCGGCATCAGTTCCATAAAGCCTCGAGCCTGAGTGGGTGGGTTTACCTCGTATGAGAGTCCTCGTTGGTTCCCATGCCTTGCAATCACTCGATCCCTGCCGTGATTAAGAACCTGCATACCAGCCGACGGGCTTCGTGGTCAACTCCAGAACACTGCCGTCACCTAAATGTACATGCCTCACTACACACACAGTCCCCATCTCCTGCTAGATCTAACCCCAATTGTTCACCCCGACCGTTTTGATGGTTACGGTGCTTTTAGTCCTCCCATGCGTTACTTGAGGATTCCTCCCTCATGTTACATCATACCATCTCTCTGATGACAGCGAGGATGCTATTGCGAATCATTATTGGCAAAGAGACAGGAGGCTGTACTTGCGCCATTCTAGTACGACATCCACGTCCTTCATAACCCCCTAGAAGGCTCCACATTCTCCGACTCTAGCCGCCATCGCCCGTGTACAAACTGTTTTGTCCTGGAGGCGCGCGTCGAACTCGCCCCGTGTATCCGTACTCATTTCCATCCTGTCCACTTGCGTTGACTATCCCAGTCCCACATTGATGCTCCTGACGCTAAGTTTCGTCATGAAATGTCCGCAGGTGGAGAATGGATATCTTCGGAATCACCATAAGGTTTTGACAGAACTCTGGGCAATATGGAGCCCAAGTCGAGTTTAATGACAGAACCCAGGGATTAGTTATGTACTGTGGTGGAAAAAAAAAAATGGAAACATGATCTCCATTTTACGTGTCTGAGGTGGCTTTTTGCGTTTTTCTCGAACAGCGACCCTGAGTCCGTAGCTAGCATCAGACTCCATGATAAAGTCCCCCGAAGGCACGTTTACTATTAAATTCATCCGAGGGAAGCCTGAGCGAAGTGAAAGACTTCGGATTCAATGCGGACTCTCAAGATAGTTCTACCAGTCACCATTCCTTTCCCACGTCCTGAGCTCCTTAAAAAGTTTTAACCTGTAAGTGTGTTTCTTCACATCAACACCACTATTGGACTCAATCGAATAGCTATCTGTTCATTCTTAGGTCAGAACCAGAATCCTGTCAAACATATCCTCGTGGGCGACGCCATCAATGACCTGCTGTTAGTCATTCATCACGCACATGGGCGGCGATTGATTACAGCATGAGACAGAATCGAAGTACCAGTACTCCATTCAACCCAGGACAGCAATTCAGCTACTCAACCATTCCAAACTACTCATAAGCTTGGACCGGTCGATGGGCCTCCGTCGCCTGACCCTATTCGGCGCTTTGGCTTCAGCGCTCACGCTCAGCCTCCTCTTTCTTGGCATTGAGCTACCCACGGAACTACGTACCCCCAAATTCGTAACGATATGCAGACCAAAATCCGTGCCTGGACCAGCGCAACCAGGCGGAGACGACGAGAATGTGTATATGGTCCCTGGGGCTAAGCATTCGGCCGAGTTCTCCACCACTATACCACTCACACCATCCTTGCAAACGACGGTCCCAAATGGCGCCACCATCCATGGATTTTCCGTCCTCGACAACTTGGTCATGCATAATGGGACATTCTACATTGTAACACGTAACCGGAGCTCGTTCCTGAAACAGAAAGGCGATTTCATATGGAAACCTTTCATGAGTGGAGGAGTGGAGAAGGATCCAGATCCGGAGGTATAGGGGTTCAACCCTCGTCACTATGTTTTTGTGATAACTGAACCCATGATGCGCGAGGGGTTAGGATGTTCAATTCATCGACCCTCATGAACTCGTGCCGCTGCTGGGTCATTCGGCCATTCGTATGGACGGGTTCAGTTGGATTCTGTATGACGTCCCACAGTTCACTGCTGTAAGTCAACACTCCCTTCGTATCCATCGTATCAGCCCAATTGTTGGCCTTCTCAAGCACTACTATCATTGGTGGGGAGAAATCATCCTTGGGGGTTGGCGTGTTTACTCTCGAGTCGCACTCGATCCAGACGGAACATTCCACCCCGAGAGACTAAGACTCCCAGCCCGATTTCTATTGCCGGTGAGTAATTGATCTTTCCTCGTACCACCACTCCCACACCGACATGCAATTACTAGATTGTTACAGACGGGAAATGGCGAGACAAAGCACGGATAGTCGGTCCCCTCATGCGCGCCGCATTCCCACAAGCAGCAATAGAAGAAAGAGACCAATGGTTAGATCTCATCAGGCTCAACAGGACACTCGTCTTCGAACGCGCATTACTCACCAATCGCGAAGCCGCTCACCGACAGTAAGCACCCCCGTCCCATAAACCTGGTTACAGTGAACCCAGAATAACTGTACGACAGTCCCTGGGGACTCCGATGGTTCAAAATGATCTCGGGCACACAAGAACTCAAAGCTGCCGAATTCGATCCCTCCTCCTCTTCTCCAGAACACGAAGGTTTCTGGTCTCCTCTCCGCAAGACACTAACTCACAATCTCCTCGGGTACCTACCCACATTTGCCTCGCTCGCCAATCGCACAGTCGTCTCTCCGCCTTCAGATCGGTCAGAGAAACCAGTTGTGACATATGTTGATAGACAGGGCACGGGGCGCAGGCTGACTGAGGAGAGCCATAGAGGTATGGTCGAGGCTCTTGAGGCGCTCCAAAAGGAAGGAGTGTGTGAGGTTCAGATTGTTCGGATGGAGAAAGTGGCATTGAGGGAGCAGGTTAGGCTTGTTGCTAGGAGCACTGTGAGTTTCTCCTTGTCTGTTCTTGTTCTTCTTTTTGGAGGTTCGGTGGCCTGGGCTCCGGGAGTAGTTGCAGTTGAGGGGCATCACAACCGTTTGTCAACTTTCGCCGAGGAGGTGATTCGTTGTTGGAACCCTCCAGAGGCGAAAACCACAGAGCCTGTTTGCTCAGATGAAACATTGCGATAAGCTCAGGCTAGGCTTAACTGAGAGCATCTCGCCGTAACGCGTGTATCTTATGGTGTTTCGGCGGTGATTCGAGGCTGACTCCCTTTGTTACACTGGTGCACACATTCCCTCATGGAGTTTCGAGTTTCGGTTCCTTTGGAATAGGTGCCTCGACTTTCACTCACCACTGACTTGATGATGTTATAGATCATAGTTGGTGTGCATGGTAACGGGCTAACGGTGAGTGAGTGCTCTGCTCTGTCCCTTGGTTCCACTCCTTTCTTGGTCGAGCATCGAGTTTGATTTCTTTGCAACACCCTTAACGGAGCCCGCGCCAAGCATTGAGCTCCAATTCTGAGTTATCCACCTGGACACTCCACTTCTATTCCTACCACCGTTCTGTCTCTGGTACCTGCCAGTCCCTTACAATCCCACTAAACTATATTGTTTGGCAGCATCAACTATGGATGCCGCCTTCGGAACGATCGACTGTTATTGAGATTGTATATCCTGGCTGTGCGTATCTTCATCGCAATCTTTCTTAAATATAAACTGACATGAACTCCTAGCGTATGATTTCGATTACGAATTACTGGCAAGGAATGTGGGACATAAGGTACGTCTCAAGGTTGATTTGAATATAATGTTTGTACAAAGAAGTCATAGCATTATATTGCGTGGAATGATACGTTAATCACGTATGCGAAAGGTATATACCACAAGGTACGTGGCTTGGTTTACTAGGCAAGGTATTTAAGTCTTACAGCATACAGGGCGTGAAATATCCAGACGGATTTCATGGATGTGGGTTCGGCCCTTTCTGTTAGCCAGACTGTACCACTCATGATACACCACAGCAAAGATATACGTGCACGGCCCTGCAGTGGCACAAAAAATCAAGGAGCGGCTTCTGGGCATGGAAGGCGATGATGCAGAAAAGACAGGAGGATGAGCCTATGTGTAGCTATACCACATGGTGTAGGGATATCACCAAGCCTGAGGCTCTTGGTGGGCTGAACAAAGCAAACATTGTGGGATACGTTTCTGGCATAGGGTCCTTGTCAACAGATTGCCTTGTCTTAGTTCTGCGCCCCGAAATTAACCAGAGGACTACCGGCTTTGGGGTTGGCATCTATCCCTTCACACCTGCAACCATGACGCTTGACCTTAACTCGTCCTATTCTGTACGCAGCTTCTGTACGCAGCTCGTCCATGTTTATATATTCTCCTAATCTCCCTCTGTGAACTCCCCTGATTCCTCTGGTGTGCACGAGAACGTAATCGTATTGTTTCGCATATCCAGACTTTTTAGAGGAACTCGTGCGGTGGACTTAGATTTACAAACTGATGTCACTCATTAATTGGGTGCAACCTGGGCTTCAGTATCCCCCTCTCCTGGCGACACTGCGGACTTTTGACCAGCTTTGAACATGCCCATATATCCACCAGGTCAAAGCCCGACATTAGATAGACATCAACATGCTCGCATTGCCATTTTCCACTCCCCCAAAGTAGTTCGCTGTCACGGCTGAACTGAACAAAGACGATTATGACACAACACAAAGCGGACCAAAAATCAAGAAAAGCAAAAAGGGAGCATGTGAAACGAGACCGATGGGAGATTTACGTCGCCTCGCCCGCTGTTTCTACCCTCTTTTCCTCCACTACTTCCTGCGGCTCGGCACCTTCTCCACTCGGTACGGTCTCTGCAGCTTCCTTTGTTTCTTCTTCACCTTTACTTTCCTCGCCTTCCCCGCCTCGCGACTCCTCACCCAACACTTTACTCTCCGCCTTTTCCTCTTCAGGCTGATCATTGTCGGTAGTAGAAATGACCTCCATATGATCGTCACGCACCTCTCCCGCCGTCTCAATTTCCTCAATTGTGGCTACCTCTGCTGAGGCATCTGTGTCGGTCCTAGTTGCAACGTTATCTGCCAAATGACCCTCCTCAGCTTTTGGTCCGTCAGCAGGCCAATCTTCCGATGCTTCAACGCCAACTTCAGGTTCATCGCCGTCCTGGGCAGAGAATCGTTCAGCCTCCTCCCTAGCAATCCGCTCGGCTTTCTCCGCCTCAGCCTTCGCGTTTTCCCTTGCCTCTGCTTCAGCCTCAATCTGTTCCCTCTCTCTAGCTTGCCTCTCCCTCTCCCTAGCCTCTTGTTCCTCCTGCTCTTGCTTCTGCCTTTCCTCCTCAACTTTTGCACCAGCACTCACTCTCGCGAGGTCATCAACCACGCCAGCCGCTTCGCTAAGCACCATGGTATGCGTCCTATTCCTCCCCAACTTCTTCGGACTATCCATACCGCTAGGTCCAGGCTGCATCTGAGTCTGGATCTCGTGAGGTGGTTGCTGTTGCTGCTGTTGCGGTTGGTGGGGTACACGTCTCGTTCTCGGTACATCAGGGAAATCATCCTGGAACGAACTGGGGAGCTGGTGTTGTTGTAGTGGGTGACCCAGTCCGCGCCGTGGGTCGTACGAAGTACCCAGTTTCACCTCCTTCAGACCAAAACCGGAATCCCTGTTGTGTTCGTCATCATCGTCATCATCCGGGGTTGTGGGTATAACCAGGAACTCGCTGGGTACGAGATCGAATTTATTCGTTAAGGCCAGGAAACGCGCGTAGAGGGATGATTCGGCTTCAGCTTGCTCGAAGGCTTCGCGGTGATGGAAGTATGCGTGAGCGAATATGCGTCCTAGACGGCGTGCAAGAGAGGAGAAATGCCGGTGAGATGATATAGGGATTTGAAGTCTATGAAAGGAAATTAGAAGCAGAATTGTGGTGAGGGAGGGGTTGCCTACCGTGAAGGGAAGGCCCGTGGAGAGTTCAGGAGCGCCGTTGCGCTGTCTAGTGTATGTAAAATGTAGTCTATGGCACAACATTGCTGGTGTATCCTTTGAGTAGAGGTATCATACCAATGCACATAGTACTCACCTCCATGGAACCTTCGTTGCCGTGGGCAACGCACAGGTATAGCCATTCGCCAGCTTTCATTTCAGGACAAGTAGTGCGCGAACATTCTTGTTGCAGGGTGGTAATAAGTGGGTGAGTGAGGTCTTGTGCTAATCGTCTACCACAGAGGATTTAACATAACGCGTATAAGCCACTAAGAACCGACGCACCTCAGTTGCTCATATATCCAGCAGGCCTCATCAACAATGACCTCCTTTTCCTCTCTCTCCTTCTCCGCCTCATCGTCCTTCCTTTCCTCACCACCGCTCTTGGCCCCTCTGTCACCACCGTCCTTATTCGCACCCGGCAGAGATGTAATGGTCTCTACGTCGTGTACGTCGAGTCTAATCAAGAGCGAGATGTATTCCTGAAGTTGAAACGCGCTGTCTAGAGAAGAAAGGGCTGGTAACGACTTGACTGGGTAGAACGTGGATATCCGTGAACCGCGCAGAGGTCGCTGAATAACTGGATGCGTTTGCGTTTCTGTCGCCATCATAGTGATTTTTGGTCGTTGTTAGATGCCGGTCGTCGCCCTGGGTGACCTCAACTTCGTGCACAGTGTAAACAATATTTTGGCCAGATGGATTATGTAATCATACTCTTCCAAGTTTCGCCTCACCTTTTTCGGAGTAGATTCTTCTGCCTTGAGCGTCCTGCGCTCGCATTGGCGCCAAATACTTTGGCGATTCTCATACACCCTCTCCTTCTTACGGTTCTCTAACATCAATCAATTGTCTAAAAGGGCTGTGGCTCTTGACGGACACGCCTCCATGCCTTTGTCAAAGGTCAGATCTATTGTCTATACTTCGTCCTACAAGCTCTCCAATGCTGCGGTTTACAAGTACCACGTACGAGGATTAGACAAGATAGATTCGAGGTCTTATCCAGGAAACTCTCGCTCGCAAGTCAACAACAGAACAGTAATTCACAAATACAGGAGGGCCTAAATAGATATTGTATACAGCGTGACATCTTGTTTTACACTAGGTAGATGGTACTACATGGTAATCTAAATACATTGGCTGTACCACTCGTTGAGGACCTGGCAAGTGCTTCCCGAAACACACTGAGTAGGGCCAGTCCAGCCATTGCCACCGCTAAAAAAAGAAAAAAGGTCGATCAGCCTCATAGAATGGAACAGCCGAGGAATTTGCCAACTCACCATTGACCCCACTTGGTCTGAACAGCACCGGAACCGGTGGTGGTACTAGTAGTAGGGGGAGTAGTTGTGGGAGTAGTTGTGGTAGTGCCACCAGAATTGGAACCGGTGTAAGTCGAGTCGAGGTCGCCGAACCTGATATTGGAGAAGGTGACGGAGGAGTTGGCAGCGGAACTCTCGACGTCGGAGGGGACACCAGAAGTGGTGGGGCAGGTACCACGAGCGATACCAGGCTGGCTTGCGTCAGCGTCAGTGGGGTAGTTAGAGTCGAGCCAAAGCATGTTGGCAGCATGGTCGTCCCAGACAGAGAGGACGAGGACCATACCACGAGCCAGGGAGGCGCTCATTCCGGACATGCCACCATGGTTCTGGAAGCTCTTGGTGTCGCCAAAGGCGTCCTTCTGTGCATCACAGAAATCGGCGGTAATGGAGTCGTAGGCGTCCATGCCGGCGACATTGACCTTGGAGTTCTGGATGACCTTGCCATCCTGAACGTAGAGGCGACGGATCTCGCTGAGGGAACCGGAGGAAGAGCCGTTGTCGGTGATGAACTGGGTGACAACGGTGAACTTGCGGCTGGTGTCGACGGTCAAGCCCTTTCCGTAGAAGGTCTTGTCACCCATACGGAAGGAATTGAAGTCACAACCATCGGGATCGCAAACAGTGCCGTAGCGGTCATTGGTACCGCACTCGGTGCCAGAGCAGCGGTAGAGACCACTCTTCGTACAGGGGTGAGGAGTGTAAGCAGCGGAGACGGAGTTAGCCTCCCAGATATCCATCTCGTTACAGCAGGCACCCCAATTGCCAGTTCCAGCGTTGACATCGTTAGGGGAACCAGTCCAGCCCTCGACATTAGCCTAAGGAAGGCATCGTGAATCAACTTGCTGAGTACTTTAAAGGATCAAAATCTCACCTCGCCATTGATGAACTTGATGTCACGAGGGCACTGAGAGTCGCAGTAGCCGGTACCGTACTTAGCACCAGCCTTGTTGCCAGGGTTGGAAGCCAGGCCACCATCAGCCTCCATCTCGGAGAAGTAGAGGGCTCCGTTAAGACCGCAAGGAAGGTTGGAGACGTCAACATCGAAGGTGAACTCCTGGTTGAGGGGCTTGAAGATCTGGTAGTGCGTGTCGTCTTCCATAAGGTAGACACGAGAACCGACGTTTTTCTGGGCGCTCTGGGTGACGAATTTGAGAGTGAGGGCATTGCCGCTGGTGGTGATACCGTAGGTGCCAGAGTAGTCAGCACCGTCGAGGGCACAGTTAGCGGCACAGGTCTCGCCATCGGGGCAAAGGCTGGTGTCCCATTCATTGCCGGTATAGCAGTTGGTGTAACCGCTGGTGGTATGGAGCCAACGCCAGTTGGCATCGAGAGTGATCTTTCCGGAGGATACAGTCGTGCAGCCGCCAGACTTGGTGCACTTCTGCCAGGGAAGGGAAGGGTGGGTTTCAGCGGTGGAAGTACCAGCCTGCTGACCAAAAGCAACAGCGGCGAAAGAAAGGGCGAGGAGAGCGACCCGGGGGAACATTTTTGAAGAGTCCAAGTTACTGGATGTGTGTGTCAGTCGAGCTGATACAGATCCTGATTTTCGTGGGCCAGGCTTTATAACCTCGCGACAGAATTATACGGAGAATTACCGGCTTTTGCGGGTAGCGGTAGGCGCACGGATTACACTGGCATACATGGTTGGCATTGGCGAAATTGCAGAGGACAGGAGACTCCTCGGATCGAGAAGATTAAGCTGTACTCGCGAAAAACAAAGTTGTTGCCAACTGATTGGGACAATGCGGTCACAACTGGTCGGCGTATGACACAAGGAGGGGGAATTTTCGCCAAATGAATACGAGTCGTAAGCATTACGTGGTGCGATTGTGGCCGTAAGCCCATGGTAGTGAATTTGATATTGCCGACCAGATAGTAGGAAGAAGGAACGATGGGAGTTTCGCCGAGACGGGAAATTGAAGCGATTTGATCCCATCGAAGGCGTGTGAAGGGACATGTGATCGTATGTTTCTGCAACATACACACTCTTGCGTTGAACAAATCGACGTTCCTGAAACTTGGAGCATTTCAGACATCCAGACCCCACTCTTGATTGAATTTAAATGCCCTCGGATATTATTAGCACTCACTCCTATAGTTTGGTTTCTCTCCTTCGCGATGCCCCACCCAAATTAACCCCAAATCTAAAAATAGACACACCGTGTAGCCTTTTCCTAAAAGGAGTCCTGAAGTTGATACTCGGAAAATGTTGTCACAGATCGTGTGGACATCGGATGGTCACCCCTGGGAAGTGAATAGTAATAAGTTGACTTCGATATCTACCGAGAACACATGACTGTTTTGTCCATCCTTTTGGGCTATACTGCTATGACGATAAATCCGAGCGTGCTGATCATCCGTCACGAAGCCCTGATTTCGGATGACGGAGAGTGCGGCAGGATACTCCAACAAATTTCCAGCATGCAGTCTATTTACGCCGTTGTTGCGGTCTGCTGACCACAATGGATGCGCATGACCAGTCATCCTTGGTTGCTCGCTCGTCGGATGAAGAGGGAGAAGCTCGAGGTTGCCATGTTCTTATCGAGCGATGTAGCACATAGATCTGTGCATGTACTGGTCTGTTGGAGCGGTCCGCAGAACCATGACTTGGTAGGTCAAGACGGGTACTGAAATGTAAAACCGCAATGCGTGAAGTCTATTGAGTGCTCCCATACTCGGACCCTGTGAAGATGTTCGGGCTTTATCAAGGTTTCTGCGAAGTTTGGATCGACCCCTGCCCGTGCGTATCTCTATGCAACCGAAGAGCTGCCGTCCGTTCTGTGTCGTGCAAGCATGACAGGTCCAAATTAGACGTCTGGGTCCTCAGGTGCTCTTCCGTCTCATATCATTTTCTTTAGGGATGAAACACCCCAGTGTTAGTTAACAGTTGTGTGAGACCAATCGCTCTGGGGAGTCAGCCTAGGTTGAATCACATGGAATGGGAGACAGCCTACGACATCCGTTCAAATAGGGAACGCCATATGTGATGTTTACAATATATAACGGGCGAAAGCGCTAACTTTACTTTCTCGATGCAATCACTATCTCCGAGTTCGTTCATGATCTTACAGACAAAAGAATTTCTTCCACGTTTTCCAACTCCACTCCCCCTCACTTCGCTCATTGAACTTCTCCGAAGAGATCAACATCTCGGAACCAGAAATCACCAAGGTCGCCATGTCCTCGTCTCCTTCGCCGTCGGCTAGGTTATTCGGGGCAAGGTCCGGTGCGATCGCGAGCACTGCATATTCGGAAAGGGAGCGGTGAGCGGCATCGTTTGTAGCCAGGTTTTCGATCTTGATAAACAGTGCCTTGGTCAGTTGGATGCGATAACTTCACACGCTGAAGTTTCACCTCAACAATGGGGTTCAGGACGTCGGATCCACCGACTGAAACAGCGGGTGGATATACGCCGGTAGTGATTGTGTTCAAGAAGTTCCATGCCGCCTGCTGAAGTGCCAGTTGGTTCAGCCGTTGGCCAGCATAAGCTTGGAGCTTGGCATAGAGCTGTCAACCTGTAATGAATACGTGCCACAGAGTGTACGGGAATAACGATCATACCTGCTGGAATCCACCGCTGGAGAACGCCTTCCCGTACCTCGCGATTTTACTAAATGACCATGTGTAAGCATCTATGCAAGGTCGGAAAAGCTGGTATATACCCACTCTGCGTCAGATGCATTGAATAGCCGACAAAAGTCTAACCAAGCTGCATCGAACTCTGGTACATCTTCGCGAATAGCGGAGATATCCATGGCTTCCATGAGGAATTCGCCACCTCCGAATAACATCATGAGATGATATCTTGAGCAGAAGTGAACGATATGGGTTGTCGTGAGCCCGATATAAGACCTACGAATCTGTGCCTTCGCCACCTTCGTCTACCATATGGGCTGTATCGGCATTCCAGCCAACCGCCGAGCCACTTCCAGTGAAGAGCCCGAACTTGAAGCTTCCAATATCTCTCTACATCGGTCATTGCAGGCGACAATCCCTCTTTCTAGGAAAAAAACTAACCATGCCAATCTTCATTCTCTCCAACCATTGATCGTCCATCTGTGCATTATGTGCGCAGTTAACTTGGGGTTATTTCAATGGCAAGGATGCACCGCAACTTACAGTCCTCTCCCATTTCGTGAACCAGTTCCCAGCCAGAGTAACCCAATCGGGCCCGATCCTCAGCCGACCAGGACCTTCAGGTGGAGGGGGCGGGAGGACCTTGCGCAATGGATCCCAGGTCATGATTGTCTGATCTGCTTGTAGCATGAGGTCCATAATATCTCCCATCAGTTCGTCCGCTATCCAAGGTCGTTAATACATGCGGCCACACTTTAGGAAGAACAACGAACTGGTAATGTAGTAGAATGGCCTCCTTAGCCAGCTTCCTGCGACCCGTACCTCCTTCGCACCATCGCCCCAGTGACTAACATTATGTCGCCCTCCAAGACCAGCGAAAGGTCCGGCATGATGTGTGTCCGTTTCGGAGATGTGACGGGTCAATGCAGACGCAATGCGGAAGATGTCCGCGCGGCCGGTACGAAGGAAGGAAAACCAGAGCCAAAGATCTGTACCTGAATACGGCCAACCAAGGTTCATTGAAATTAGGGATGGTTAGAAGCATCTTTATGCGCACCGAGTTCGCCATTGTCCCAAGCAAATCCACCAATGTCATACCGCCACTCGTGCCGAGTTTGGTCGTAGGTATGCATAACGTCGCCATAGTTCCAGAACCCATAGAACTGCCTTTGATCGATATCCTGTTGGTGATATTAAACCTCGAGCCGTCTGTTCAGTATACTAGGCTTACCTTTACATAGAAGTCTAAAAGGGCACTCTTCTGTTTTTCAATAGCCGCAGCACCGGTTCGTGTTGTGTTAGGAACATTCCATCGACCACCGAATAGTTTCTTTGACACATAGAACTCGGGTGTGGCGACTAATTGAGGTACACGCGTCTAGGACGTATCAGGAACGTCTAAACGGAGTTCAGAGAGAGAGCAGACTTACATGAACATCAGCGAGTTTGGCTAAATCAGAACGACTTGGAGTATTCGGGAAAAGTTGTAGAGTGGCCTCGTATGACCTTCCAATGCCAATAGGCGTTGGATCTGGGTTGCCGACGTCTTCATATGCCAGATCCAACTGAATGCACATGTTAGATTGCGAGGATGGCGTCGTCTCAGGGACTTACGCCATGAGGTACGGTATCATAGTGGCGCATATCCATAGCGGGAGCCTGGTCGAATGTGAGGGTTGCCTACGTGAGAGCAATGATATAAGAGATACCGCGGGACTCCAAGCCCAAAGCGTTACATCCACATTATCAGTGCCAGCATTTCTAATATCCAAGCTTCTTGGAGCTCCCTGCCAGAAGTCTGGTTGAAAAACATTAACAAATACTTGGAAAGAGCGAAAATGATTACAACCTACCTCGCAACCCAAAAACGACGCCGCCGTTAACGGCACCTCCTACATATCCTAACCCAGCAGCTCTCGTTCCGTGACCCGCATGATCAACCCAGTTTGCCTTAGTACTCGCATTTGTACGTTTGCTAATGGAAAAGTATGACGGGGAGAGTTGATTGAGCGAGTAGTCCGACCAGACCTACGTCAAGAAAAACATGAGACAATGCTTGGTGAAGTATAAGGTTACATACAGCCAGATCGTCCAACCCTGCAGTCACCGTTGATGGCCAGCTACTCAAAGGTGGAGTGGGCGTTCCATTGAATTGGGCGTTGAGCACCGGAGTAGTGGCGTCTCGACGAAGGCCCGAAACGACACGGATCGGCTCACCCCATACACCTAACGGTGTTGTTTTTCTGTCAGTTCAACCAGTTAGAGTAATTCAGACCGTGTCCCACCTGCTGTTCCAGTATTTGGCGGGTCAGGCTCTGAAGCAGATGCATTTGGGAAAGGTGAAGAAAGGAATCGAACGTGCCGGTCATGGAGTTGGTCGGACATTGGAGTTGAAAAATTTAGGCCTAGTCCTTTGATGAAGTCCTTGGTTTGGTCACCGTCGTAGATGAAGAAGTGAACCATGCGGAGTGTTGTGGCACCTGCCGAGACGTAGAAGCGCACAGTAAATGGAAGAAAATCAGGGTGGTCACTGCCGGAGGTTGCAGTGTATTTCCCTGTTACCTGTTTTTACATCAGAATAATTCAAGGAGCATAGGAATGAATGTTACTTTTACTACCACGCGAACAGGACCTTCTTGTTCGACCTGGACACTGTCGGTTTTCCCGACCATCTTCTGCACCTGGGGCAGCTGTATGGTACCGTTTTGCACAAGAGTAAGGTCAGGATCAGGAGCATTTTGGACGTGAAGGACAAGGGATACGTCCCCAGCAAGGACCTTCCCATTAAGCATAATCGAAGGCAACAGGACGGTGGAGCCAGGTGCATTGAAACGAGCTTTAAGTTCGGTAGATTATAAGAATAAACGAGGTGTATGAGTTCACTCAAGATGCTAACCTGAGAATTGCCCCGTAGATACTATTACCGCATCCCCATCGTGTGATACAGAAACGGGGGAAGTTGGCTCAGCAGGTGTTCCAGGCAGAATGGTAAATGTTTTTGAATTGGTTCCAGCATTTGCAGGAAGAGCGTGTCCAGACCATTTAAGGCTGCCATCTGGCCAGCTTGGTAGATGTTAGTCTCTGGTAGCCATTGTTCTCCGGGCCAGCACTTACTATGCTAAAGGCCAGCTTTGCACAGGGAGGCTAGTTGACGACCCGGATACTCGAAGCTCAAGGGGTGTCGTACGGTCAATTTCGCCTTGGGACCAAGGGATACCGAAGGATGTCCCCGAAGGCGTAAAGGACGGCGGAGAACCGTCGAGCCAATGTATGTCGGCACTGTGCGAGGCCATTCTAAAGCTTATGGACACGGACGAGCGTCATATCCGTCGCTGGGAATGTTTGATATAAAGTATCTTCGCCGGGGATCATGTGTTCCAGTGTGAACGAGCATTTGCGCTATGAGAAGGCCTGCGTTGAGAAGTCCCAAACGGCCCGCTTTATACAGTGATCATATGATTTGTCGGCGCGTGGATTAAAGGGCAACTGAGCGAATCCTTTGACAAAACGGCCAAAGTCGTAGCCTCACGAAGTCCGCATGTGCCAATGCGAGGTTAGTGCGCCCAAAGCGATTTGTGAAGCGTCATTTGAAGAAGACGAACTGTATTTGCTCTCAATGTTGTGAGTTCATATATAAGTCAAAATGACTTGGAAACTTGTAATCGGTCAGGTGAAAAAGGTTGGTTGGAACAAACATCAGACGACACAAGAAGGACACTCACTTCTTTGAGCGATCAGAACTAAAGGCAAACGGGCCGGCAAGGGTCGAAATCCGCACGGTCCAGCTTCTGGAGTGGCAAGGATGAAATACCACACTCACCGCGAATATGTGCTTCTTCCAGCTCAATGACTCCAGAATGCTCCCTCAATTACCAGTACAGCTACTCAAACGCTACCCATAGACTGGCTTACGACCTTTGCCCACTCTTCATACAATATCAGGCACTCAAATATGAAATGGATGAGGAGACTCCGCCAACGCGCACTAAATATGTCTATGAGATCGCCCTCGGAAAGGGTCTTAAGAGGGATGGTACACTACCCATGGACCTCCAAGCAAGTGCTGCTCAGCATGCCTTGAGCATAGGCTAATAACCCATTCAGTGTCCCTTGAACTCGTTTATATGCCTGACAGTCATCAACACACGACCAAACCATCCTTCCGAACCGCCTAGGATCCTCCAAGTCGTCCCTGTCGTCGCGGGAGATACCCGCACAAAGTTCCGCGTTACGAACACAACGGGAGTAGATCCCGATGAAAACCATCTACAGCTTACTGCACATGGGTTACTGTATGTGAAACAAAAACAGAAAGCCGTTTTCCATATGCTTTGTGACAAGGTGCAACCGAGTATAGATAACATCACTGATGCTGACCACCAAATCTATAGAGTTCCAATGAAACAGTGAAACCGAAACTCGAGTTCTTGTATAGGTGGAATAGAGCTCACGTTTTCAAGTGGAGATCAAAGTATGCTTGTCCAGACGTCAGCGTTCTTCCGGACGATTCGAAAGAAGAGCCAGGCAATAGTGATGGCGAGGAAGAGACGCTGCCACCAATCGATTCAGAACCAGATGGAGACCATACTGTTCCCCGGTCTCAACTGTCACCCTGGTACATCGGATTTGCAATATTCTTGTTCGTCGCCTGCGATTGTATGCCACAATGCCGCTGGCTGACCGCTTCCACCACCAGTTTTGTAGCAGTGTCGAAAGCAATTCCTCCGAGGAAGTACCGGAATCGCATCTTTTGCCTGCGAGCTTACCTTTCAGACGGTCTCTTACGTCGTCCTAAGGAGAATGCATATTTGTTGGGAGAGCGTGGGACGGAAAGGAGGCCGAGTGGAATGTATGGCCGCACTAGTGCTTCTAACGGCCAAAAATGTATCATTTGATTTCTTTAACATCTCAACTTCGAGATATAACGGATTTACTCGGAATCGAGCTGGTACGGTCCGTTACAAGAGTAACTGTGAATATTATCGTAGCTTAATATAAGGTTAATAAATCGTAGGGATATTGCACGAGGAATGATACCCAGCCTGTAACCCAAAGCAACAGCTCCATTTTAAACCTTGCAAGCCAAGGATAATCCTTCGAGCAAGGGCTCCGTACTGACGTCCAACAACCTCAACAAGTCCTTCCTCTTCAACTGGCTCTCCAAACTTTCCGCTTGAGCAAAGGACGCCCGAAACGAGACCGGGGACAAAAGGAACTGTTTTTGTGCCGGGGTTAACCTGCCCCGGTCGGGTGCCGGTGAGTTCCTACGCGATGATAGCCTAGACTTCATCCCCCTCTGAATCGACATCAGGCGAGCATAAATCTCCGATGCAGTAGGCCGACTCTCCGGTTCGGTGACCCAACAATCTTGCATCAGCTTCCAGATCAATTCCGTCAGGCCATAATTATTACAAGTGAATTGGTCAGGTCGCGATGGACGTTCACCTCGATTGACCTTGAAGATAACTGTCTGCTCGCGAAAGATTTCAAAGAACGGTACATGACCAGTGAATACCTTGGTGAATCACTGTCAGCAGGATCGTATAAATTCGCCCAGAAGCACACACTTGGTAGCTAACACCAGCGAAGGCATAAACATCACTCTCCTTCGTACTCAAAGGTTCTTCAGAGTCAGAGGGGTTAAGGAGCTCGGGGGCCATCCATCTTATTGTGCCCCCGCAGTTCGTGCTAGACGAACCAGTGGTAGTGAGAGCCAACACTTCTGGATCCCTGATAGTTGACAACCCGAAGTCTGCCAGGCAGGCTCTCTTTTGCGAGTTCACAAGGACGTTGGCCTGATTGGGAAGAACATGAGCAACCTCCAGTGGATCCGTCACCGATGTGACGTGTACGTACACCCTTAAGGTCCCCGTGAATTACATTGTGTGCATGGAGGTATCTGAGTCCGTTCGCTATATCGACAATCTATGGTATGTTATTACCACAAGGACGAAGTTTGATTGGATTAACTGACCAGTGCAACTCGATCTGCATCTGGCTCGTTCGCCAGAAATTCATCGATATTCCCATTATCCATCCAGGGAGACACTAGGCATACCCTATCATGGGAAGGGTGATCCAACCGATATACTCCATAAAACGGGAGAACGTTTGTATGTTGGAGTTGACTCCAGAGTACGGCCTCGCGAGAGAAGGCCTGAATGATTCACATTACATCAGGTTCCACGCATTTTATGCGAAGATGTGAATTCTCACCTTCAATAACTCGTGTATCTTCGAGTTCCGATAAACTCGCATGACTTTGAGACATACGTGTTGTCCCTGCAGAGCACCTCTCCAGACCTCACCAAATTTCCCTGAGGATAACGCTTGGACAGAGCCATCCGGATTTCTTTCAATCGAAATATTCTTCAATACGAAGCATTCGGGATAGAGTGCAGATTTCTTAGAAAGTCGTTGGATCGCAACTACAAGCTCTTTCTTTAGTCTTTGATCCCTCACTCGGGGGGAGTCTAGTAGCTGAACAAAATGAGATGACGGGTAATGGGATTTCGTTTGACTTACATTTTGCATTAGATTTAGCACTGCTTGTGCTTCGAAGTCCCTGTATCCGAGCAACAATTTGTACCTCGAGCGATCTTGAAAGATCTCCATTAGCTTTGCGCATACAAGCTTGAGTTCAGTGTTCAGCTGCTCAGATCCGACCCCTGAATCAGAGATGCGATGAAGGTCGTCTCGTGATCCGCAGAAGGAACTTGACGGCGACAGTTCGTCCCCCGAGTCTCGTTCATCAGAAGTATCATCGCTACCACTCAAGTCCCCCTCCATTGCGTTGGACACTTGCCATCTATGTCCTATCTGATCCATTGTTAAGGCATTGCCTGTTGGAATAGCATCCATCCGCGCCTAAAGACAAGTAAGTAGTAGTATTTACGACATGAAGTAAGACTACCAGGGGTCGGTCCGTAGATGCTGGATCTTTTAGACCTTCCAAGGGGTCATTCAAATACCTTCTCTTTATCTCAAAACAAACTTCATAGCAGAGAAGCTCGAATGTGTTCAATGCGATGGCCCGAAGCATCTTCCTGCCTCGAATCCGCTGCGGCTCCCTGTCTGTCCTGCAGGTTGAACTGCATGCTATCAAGAGGGGAAAAACCCTTACCAGTGTTAAACTGAAAAGGATACTTGAGATCGAAAGTATCGCAGGGTCTTCGAGTCCTCATCTCGGCCACAACATCTGAGATTAAGGAGTGAAGTCCCCACTCCGGCAGATTTGACAGGGCTGAGGGCGTTCCTCGAGATCTGCTGAGCCGCTCTACAGCTAATTCCGCTATAGTAGATACTGTAGAATATGTAAATATGAACCTTACAAGGGGGGATATTTTCAAGAAGATAATCCCTGACCCCTTCCAACGCCTTGACGTCCATAGTCGTTGATCTATTCGGAGTCAAAAGAGGCGTGGCTCAGATGAGAACTAGCTTAAGGGGTGTGTGCAGACTTGGAGTCTGTTCGCATAGACCGAGAACAATGGGGAAGCTGCCAGGGAGAGGCAGTGTTATTGTGTGAGATCGACCTTTAGGCGGTCGTGGGGAACTACTTGCCTCTGCATGATTCTTTTGCAATCCCACGATCGGTTGCGGACTGATCTCACATAGGTGGGTTGGAGTGCCTGACCACGACCCAGAATAACCGCAACTTCGGCGATCCCACGTCGGGTCGAGAGTTAAGCAAGGCCATCATCAGCAACTCTATATCTCATGAAAACCGAGACCATAAAATCAGGAAGCATGTGAGAGAGGTAAGAAAAAAAGAGACGATTTTAAGTACAGGAGATAGACTGCGTGTTGCAGGGATACTATCATTTTTGAGAGTTGCGAGCATGCACATTAAAGTTGAACTGCACGTTCCCACCTGATTTGTTCTGGCGCTCAAAGTGTGTGTTGCCTAGACCCAATCACAGTTATCTACTGGTGACCCGACCTGTCCAGGCCCCACATTCCGCTGACATATGGAAGTCTGAAGCTCCATTAACTAGAAAAGAGGTGATAGAGGTGGTCGGCAGCACGGTTTGTCTCATCCACAGTTGCAGCAGCAGCACGCTGAGTGCATAGAGAGAAGAAAGGAGAATCAAAGCCTTTCTCTAGGGCTTAGCAGTCTTCAACGACAAGCAAGGGTAGGTTTCGGGAAATAGTAAAGGGGACCTTGAGTTTCACCGACGTGGAGTTGACGCTGTATGATGTGAAGTGGACGAGAGAACGCGAGGGTAGGGAAGGTTTTGTGAGTGCCAAAACAGTGGCTTTGGGCACTAGACAAGACTGAGGGACACTGACTGTCGGATCCCGGGTACCCGGAGAAGTGGCGAAGCATCTCGTCTGAACGGGTTGCGGAAGCTCAGAAAAGTACTCTAGGCGGATGGCCAGTCCCTATGCAAAAACCAGGGGAATCTCTACGTTTCAAATTTTCATGTTCCAATACCCTGAGTTTGCTGACCGAGGATCCCATGCAGGCGATGAAGGAACTTACTCTTGGCAACGCTCGTTAATGCCCAAGAATTGCTCAGCCTACACGGGCTAATCCTCTATCTCATGAGTACGTAGTGGTAACCTGGGTTGTTGCCATTCTTTCTCGACCCGCCAGGCTCGATTCCCCCTTAATGTAGAACTGGTTAGATGTATTACATTTTAACAAAAAGGGACACAATTACTCAAAGAACCACTGATGATTTTTAAGGTTCAACCTCGATGGGCCCCGAGCTTTCACGAGAGGAAGAATTCCGAAGCCATAAGCGCGACACTCCTTCGCTGCAACTAGTGTTGCAGTACTGCGTTTATTTTTAAAGCAGATCTGGTGTCGGATGTTTGGAACCAGGAACGGACACTTAGGCCAGGGTGGATAAAGACAAGTTTCAACGTCAGCCGACGAAAAACCCGAGGAAACCGAAATTCTCAAACCTACTCCCAAGGCCATATCCTTCCACAGGTAAGACTTACGAAGCTTCAATACTCCTGGAGTGGAGCACCAGTATCTTCTCGCCGCTACCCTCGGGAGTACAGCTAGTCTTCTCAGTCCCTAAAATGCAAACGGATGGGGTGTGAACAACATCAGGGGTTTACGAAGAACTACAGGTCAGAATATCTTACCCCACGTAACCGTTGTTGTTTGTGCTGAGACCACATACTCCCACATGTGTAGCAAAGAAGCACGTTTGTCATTATTTATGACTTGTCAGTGTGACCAGCTCCGTGTGCAGGTGGGATATCTCGAACGTTGGTTGATAAACACGTCTTACCTCCCTCGATCCCTTAACCCGTGCTCAGGAGAGAGAGATGAAAGTACGGCAGTCATATCAAAACACGCCCCATCGTGTCGATAAGTTTAAACCACACGTACGCCTCCCCGTGATAAGGTGTGCTTATTCGGAGAGACCATCACTGCGAAGAGCGGTCGCTCTCCCCGATGCCAGCTCATTCGCTCAATAAACATCCCCTTCAGATATTGGACTGCTGTAATCTCGCGGCGCCATGGAAAATACGTCCCAGGTCCCTCGACTTCATTTACGGACGATAACAGTCTTCAAGCTCCCCAGAGGCTAGGATCCCAGAATGAAGGTGCACGTAGGCGGACATGATAACAAAAAAAGGCTCAGAACTCAGCATTGCTAAGGGAAAACGAAACCTCCGAAAGCGATACATTCTTGAGATGTGCGCCATGCGACTGAATGCACAGACAGGCGCGGGTCGCAAGAAGCTGAATGACCTAATTGGAAGCGGCCAAGTACCTGAGGAGCGATGCCTGATGGTCACGTGGACTTCCAAATGAGAGGAAATGGAGCAGAAACCCTTCGCTTATGTTCGGTTGTCCGATCGAGCGGATATTCGGGCGCCACCCCAACTGTGACACTACTGGGAGCCGAAGTAGATTTGGACTCGAAACGGCCTCATAAGTGCAATGGTAGGAGACAGTACTGGTGGAAGAAGGCGACGCCCTCATGCTGGAGACAACCAGATCGGTATTCGGTGTCATCGTGAGTGTGAATAAGCCGAAAGGAAAACTGCCATATCGTCTAGTTTGGGACGAGAATCAACGTCAATCCCATACTTCGACTTCCAGCTTCGGACTCCTTTCTATTCTTTCATCATGGGTCTCTTAATACTAGCCGCTGAGTATATCGTCCCAGCCTCAGTATGCGACGGAAGCGTCGCCAGAATTAACAAGTTTTGTAAAGCTTGGAGAAAAAGTTTTCACTCTGTTTTCTGGGCACTTAAAACTAGTTGGACGTATTCTTTGTGCTTCCTGAGGAAATGTTATGGACAGGTGGAGCGTCGAGTGCTACAAGAGAGCGATACACAGGGTTTACTAAAAATAGTACTTTACGCCTGTCTTGGCCGGATGGCCTGGGACTCCTCCGCCATGTTCTCGTAATGATTCATCCTCCAAGCTGACACGAGCCTGACCGAATAGCCCAGAGAAGTGCGTGTTTGTAGGGCCCACGCGAAGCACCACGGTTCAGGAGTCGCAAAGAATTACAAGAGTACGAGGTGTCTAAACGTTGTTCCAAGCTGCGACAGGGTAAAGCTCGATTTACTGAGTATGCTGTGTAGTTCAAGAAGAGGTCTACAGCATTGCTAGAGAGGGAAGTCTTCTCTTACACCGATCTGGTGAGAGCTTGGCAATAGTTCCAGACGGTTTCTCTTGCCCCGATTTAATAGGACATATGTCAGGGCTAGTTGAACGCGAACGAAGTTAGTGAAGAGTAAATTTCGCAAGTCTTACGTTCGACCAGTTCCTTTCAGCCGAGTGAGTAACGTTGCTTGGCTGGTGGACATCTCGCCTTGATCGCTCTATTCAGCCAACATTGGCTATTGACCTTTATTTAGTCTGACGGCAAGATCGTCATTCCTGGTGGAAGCAAAACCTGCGTCCTGCAAGGTCGCGGAACATCGGGTGTACGCAAGCCGAACAAGTGCGGATAGGACTTCCTCAAGCATCTGGCGTCGACAACTCAGCAGTTCTTTGGGTCAGTCTACGGGGTGTTCCATTCAAAATAGGCGGCTAGTTGCTCACCAATTCCAAAGGGTCTGAATTGGATCTCAAAGTGAACTGGATATGTCCATAGAATATGGGAAAATGGTCTTTGTTTATGCAAAGCACCTTCGCAGAGTATTTACCCAGGTAATGTCCACAAAATCCTATAAAAACACGAAAAGGTCTCCAAGAATGACCAAGGAAATCAGCCCTTCTATCCAGTCGCAGAATGGTCAGCTTCGTCAACTTCGTCGCCCTCGCTCTTGCTTTGGCATCCACAGCCTCCGCCTTCCCAGCCTATGGCTCTCTCGCCGGGCTCTCACGCGAGGAGCTGGACAAGATCATCCCGACTCTCAAGTACAAGGAGCCCACACCTCCTCCTGGCCCTCCCAGCTTCACCGGCCTCAAGCTCGTCAACGATGACAAGCATCCCTGGAAGCCCCTCAGGCCAGGTGACATTCGTGGTCCATGCCCTGGCCTGAACACCCTTGCTTCTCATGGTGTACGTGCTTTTGTCGCACCTCTCCGTACGTAACAAAGATTCTAACCATGGGATACAGTACCTTCCTCGCAATGGTATTGCAACTCCAGCACAGATTATCTCTGCTGTTCAGGAAGGTGTGTGCGCTCATGGTCCTCATCTACAGAACCGAGTCTGAGAACAATCCTCTAGGCTTCAACATGGAGAACAAATTCGCGAGATTCGTGACCTATGCTGCCCACCTCATCG
>JAEUWJ010000049.1:0-110465 GCA_018524395.1 Podaxis carcinomalis
ACAAAGATTACTTCATGGAAATCAAGCAGGAGAGGGTCCTCGGGAGCACCAAGCCACGGTCGAAGTCCGCCATACGTACACCTGACCTCCTTCGCTGGACACCGAGGGAACCTAAGACAGCATCGGGGAACATAATCAAAGGTTCTACCCAGACCATTCGGTCTTATGGCTTGCCAGCAAACGTCTTTATTCGTCATTCAGAGAAGCCACCCGCACGTGTTTCTCGCGAGTATCGAGTCAAGCAACATCGCCGCTTGATTTACGGAGAGGTTGGTTGTTCGCTCCATGACGCTAATGACCTTCCTACGTCTTTCTGTGCCGTCCGGGATGCCTTCATTGGTAGGTTTTGCTTGATGCCGTATTGAGAATGTTTCTGATCGCTCGTCAGCTCTTGTCCTTCTGTATCTCGCCCACTGGGTACACCGTGACGTCAGTACAGGCAACATCATTGTGGTCAAGAGGAAGGACGGGTCTGTGGGAGGAATGTTGAGCGATTTGGAATATGCGAAGGCGTTCACAAATGACCAGGTTAGCCCTGATCCGAAGACGGTGAGTATCTTCAAGGTCGTACTTAGCATTACACATCTTCACGCCACAATCTAGGGAACACCGTATTTCATGCCACTGGAGATTCACCGATCGAGAGCATACTACACTCGCCATCTCGACGTGGAGACTGAAGCTGAGTGGAATATCTTCATCCCAGTGTCGAGACGTGGCGTAAAAAGGGCCGAATCATCCGGTGAAACGAACCCCAATGACGGCAAAGCTTCATCCGCCAACCTATCTTTCCCAAAATATCGGTTCCAACATGATCTTGAATCGCTGTGGTGGATCCTGCTCTGGATTCTGCTATACCGCGTCAAACACCCTGAGGCACTCGAACTCGCAAATGAGGTCTTTACTTATACCTCCGTCCCAAGCATGCAACGGGACAGCTTGTTTAACGAGGTTTCACTCACACCATTCCTCACTAGTCGCATTCACCCCAAACTTACCCCCTGCGTTAAGAGTCTTGACGTGTTCCGTAGAGTGCTCTACAACTCCTACCATGATGAAGAAAGTTTCAAGAATATGCTTGACCCGACCTCTTACTCTAACATTTACTCCGTTGCGTGGTTATCTCTGGGTCCATTAAGCAACATCCTCGAAACGCTTGACGATATAATTCTTCGTGATGATACCTCAGAGGAGCAGGGGCAACAGTTCCAGCAGAAAACGTCACGCTCACGGACCCCCGGTGATATTGACAACGCCGATAGCACTGCCAATGCCGATGACGTCGACCACATTTATGCTGATGGTGACGCCGACTATGAACCGGAGGATTCAGGAGGGGATGGAGCGGACGAGGAAATGGTCAAGTCGATCGAACGGCCGAGGAAAAGAAGGAAACAAGGACGGGACGACCATAACGGGCCGCGAAAGCTGAAGGGGAACCAGGTTCACCGCAAGCGAATGTGCTCGTGAGGTTTAGTTCGTTTTTAGGCGGGTCGTACGGTGTGCGCGTAGAAGATAGGTAGTCAATTAAGTATGTTGATGCGTCGACGAACAAGCATAAAGTAAGAAAAAGAAGTTCTAGAGGTTTCTTTTCGCTTTCTTCGCTCCCTTACTACGCGGCTGGCTGGGGGACTTTATACTACGAAGTGGAGAGAATATTCGACGAAATCCTAATACTACTGAGCGGTAAACTGTAGCTATTAGGGTCATTTAAATGAAATAAAACTATCGTAGTCTAAAAAAGGATGGAAAGATAACAAAAAAGGGTAGTCGCAATCTCAAACTAAAATCATCCACCTCATTATCGTCGCCGACGCGTCGTCCTCGCGTAGCCTACGACGCTGTCGCCCTTGATGGAACGGGAGCCTGGGATTCAATATACCAGGATTTCGACGGTCGAAGTACGATCCGTATCCTTAACCCCTCTAAAATCACACATAATCTCAGATGAAGTGCTTGCGCCTGGTACGACGAACCGACCATATTGTCTATGAAGAAGGAGCGGTGGTATGCTGCAGCGGAAGCGACTGGCGAGGGAGAGGTAGTTAGTTATAAGTGGTGGAGGATTCGTTAATCGATGGGTTCCTAATCCCGTCACGGAACAAGGGCAGGCTGAACCAGCATACGACTATCCTCCAAGATCGGGCGACCTACAACAGTTCAATTTCCTAGTTAAGACATCTGGCCTGAATGCCTACGCCCATACATTCTTGATGCCTTCCGGAAAAATGCTGGTACAGGCCAGCCTGTCGACAAGTAGGTCCCCGCCGATTCTTGTCATTCTCCCACTAAAATTGACGTGCAGTTCTCTGGGACCACGACACCAACGATGAGACACCTTTACCTCCTATGCCCAAGGGTGTCGTTCGTGTGTATCCTGCGTCTGGTGCTGTAGCGATGCTTCCCCCTTACTATCGTCGATCAGGTGTTTGACAGTTTTTGACGCCCAAGCAACTTCCTCCACAACGTCGCCATTCTTGCACCCTCAAATTCCACTATGTCATGCAGAACTTAGTTGGCTACAGCACTATATTTTTTGTTTAGTTTTTAGAGTGGAAGAAGCGGTGTCGGAGAAGCAACTCGAAAAATATCAGGTGTTTGAAGGCTCCGTCACACAAGGTCACACTCCGAACTTCAGTGCGCCCGACAGAGACGTGGTAGCAGACAAACGTTGTATTAAGTACCAGAGACTAGATACAGACCATAATCAAGATATAAAATCATAATAATCACCAGTAGTGAGTGGGGCGGAGGTTGTGATACTGAGGACGGGGATAAGGCTGGTATGCATGTTGTGCCAACTGTAGTAAATAAGGCCAAGAGGGGAAGGATACATGGTCGACATGGTCGGCGGGTGTACCTGAGATTGAGGGGGGGGTTACATGAGTTGGGGCAGCCACAGCGCGGCGAGAGCGAGAGAACAAGCCAGCGAGCCGTGGGTTCAACTCAGTGCAAGACAGATTTCCATCAGATTGAGCTTTCTTCTGACCAGCTTGAGTTCCCATGTGCTAGGAATTGAGGATATATGGACATCATACTTTGTTCAATCTGTCTGTGCTTGCGCTGGCAAGTCGGAGTTTGAATCCGATCAGCCTTTGTCACACTTAGCTGTCTCAATTTCTATGTTTCGCAAATTGTGTTTTCATTATTGCGTTGTTGAGTCTATAAAGTTGCAGGATCGTTCTCTTGTAGTAATTTCTTAGATGTATGGATTTTGAGAGGATACGGTCAATGAGATCGGACTAGATCTGGTTCACCGCTGGGCAAAATCAGCCAAGTTTTCTCATACTCCCACTCATAAAAAATCCGCACGCACTCTGCATGAGAATTTTGCCATTATTTTTTGATATTCCTAATCTCACTATGTTAGGCCACCCATGAAATAAATATGAAGGTCTAAACGTCTGGTGTGGGTGAGCTATGAGGCAAGCCTTTCACTTTCAAACTCCTGTGACGCTGTTAAACACCTGATCAGTATACGGACGTTTGGACCTATCCTGCTTCCAAGGATTGCCAGCGGTTGACGCCAGAGCCAACTGACGGGTCCGCAGTTGCCTATGAGCAGGATGACGATATGTTGGAGGGACGCACTATGGGTCAATTCATCAACCTTCCCAACGGCAAACTCCTCGTCGTGGATGGTGGAGGGAATGGCACCGCTGGATACTCTCTTGGTACCCGCACGACTCCCGACTTGGTGGACATGCCCTTTGGTCCTTCGCTTGCCTCGGATCCGGTTTACAAGCCTGCGATGCAGAGTCAGACGATCGGCTGCTCGTGAAAATGGCAACCTCATGTTGGTCACTCACTAATCCAAATCACGGAATGTACATTGACGGAGCGCCCGTGGCTGCTTTTTGGGTCCCAATATTCGAGTTTTTGAAAATTTATCGTCGCTGTACATTCATTTCTACATTTCTTCCGTTGTCGCCAGTCCCATGATTGTATGCCTGCCTATTGTCTCCTTTATAGTGCTCGGGCGATTAGCTGTTCCAGGGTATTCTGTGAATGGTAGGGCACTTGGCATTTGTTCTCGCCACTCCCTCGTGCGGCCAAATGGTGTAGTAGATCTACCAACAGGCGAAAAGTAAGCTTTTGTTATCTTTGTTTGTTTTGCCGCTCAATAGGCCTTGGGTTCTGTAGCATGGACTACAAGGTCCTTTCGGCCCTCTCCAGTGTGACGTTGTTTCATGTTGTGATGTCCTATGATATTGGATGTCAGTGGTTAAAGGACTTCCCAAAACGTGTATCCGAATACTCTGATGCTATGCAACTCCCTTTGGACATGACGGTTGAGATCGGGATTCCAAACTGGCATGTCAATGGCCATGGCCATATTGTCGGAACAATTATTTGCTTAATTATATTCCAGGTGTGGGTCGCACCTGGGTGAGGATGTGGAGATCACTTGGATTCATACGAACTCACTGGCACCAAGTATAAGGGAAATGGGACGTCCAAACGTTCAAAAGACGCGGTCGGGATCCGCTGTCAATTTTGAGGAGGAATCCAGGAACAGGACTAAGACGGCTTCTTTACCAGGCTCGTTGTGGCCCTAGCTACATATGTTTAGGTGTTATTCAATGCAATGGCCGATTGATAACCAACTGAGTTAGGAGCCTTCGCCCATGCATTTATGGCATGATCAATACCTACACAATGAGGCGGGACAAACCGCAGAATCTCCAGACCAGTATTCGTCTCCCCTGCGAAAAGGGCGGCTCCGCTACCTCTCAGGTTCACCGATGATCCATTGATGACTCGGGTTGAGAGGAGGATCTCCCAGAAGGATGTACAAGTTCTGAACTCTCTGGTCCTCTATGGGTTTCGTTGAGCGCGCGGACGCGACGACTGAGAACTCTTCTGCCAACGAATGGAATTGATTGTGCACAGAAACCCGTCGCCTGCGACGTCACAATAATTTACCATTTGGTGTCTCTACCGCCGGTGGCAAGTTTCTACACTCGACTGTTCATGTAGTGGTCCACTATATTATTATCCTGTATATGAGTTGATTTTGTGTTCTGGTTTATGGTTATAATGAGTTGTGCATGCGAATCTTCTGCCGTCGAAATGGTAGCTATGTGTTTGATCCGAGAATACCGATGACCTGTCGCGAACATAAGCGAACATATCAATCCGATTCCTCCTCCAATCCCTCCGCAGTGGTCTTTCATGCTTCTAGACATCTACGGCTGGTCAACTACTCTAGGTCTTGTGTTCTGTGGCTGTTGCAGGTCTGTCACTACTTGGACATTCACTCCCAACTCACCAATTGTCGAGCTAGCAACGCAATCACGCTTGAGCAGTTGACATCGCACTACCCGAACGCTGGTTCTCTCATAACTCTATTCCAGTTTGTGTTGATTTCTTTACACGGATTGCCACGACACATCACTTGGACGCGTCATGGACCACGCTTCAAACCCCGGAGGATCCCTCTCACACCATATCTTGTCCAAGTCGGGTTGTTTTACTTGGTATCGCTGTTAAACAACGCAGCGTTTGGGTATGAAATCCCTATGAGTGTGCATATCATTTTTCGAAGTGGTGGATTGATCGTGAGCATGCTCCTTGGATGGCTGGTTTCTGGAAAACGGTGAGTTCCGCCATGTTCTTTCGCTCCCTATGGGCTTCTGCTGTTCCAGATTTTCAATCAGTAAGCACTAACGCGCAACAAACAGTTACAACCTCACGCAAGTCGCCTCCGTCCTTCTCGTCACCCTTGGGGTATTCCTGACAACACTCTCAGCGGCACCTGTCGCTTCCTCAAAAGTCAATACAAGTAACACGGGTACATGGAACTACGTCACTGGAATTATCATCCTCTCCCTCGCACTCGTTCTTGGTGGCTTCCTTGGCCTTGTTCAGGACTGGACCTATGGTACCTATGGCCGTCCTCAATCGTCCACCACCAAATCCAGTGATAAGTCGGCCTCACCACCACCGCAATGGCAGGAATCACTTTTCTATCTCCATTTCCTCTCCCTCCCGATGTTCATCTTCCTCCGAAAAGATATAGAGACACAGTTCCGCATTGTATCAAAAGGCACACAAACTTCTTGGTCCACGACGGTTCCTCTTCCAAGTTCCGCCTCGACATATTTGGCAAATACGCAAAACTGGTCCAAGTTCATCTTGTTTGCTCAGACTCATGAGGAAAACCCATCATTGACTCTATCATTTCACATTCCTTACGCCTACACTCCCCTCCTGCTCAACACCATAACCCAACTCCTCTGCGTCTCTGGTGTCCACAGACTGACAACTCGTGTAAGCTCCCTAACGGTCACGCTCGTCCTGGCTGTCCGAAAGGCCGTGAGCCTTGTCATCAGCGTCCTTGGCGCCGGTATTATCCCTGGTGTTGGAGGTGGTAAAGCGAGGATGGTGGACCAGAAACTTATGTGGAGCGGTGCGGCATTCGTACTTGTCGGTACGATCTTATACAGTACCGGGACGGGAAAGCCGGCCGAGGCTGTGAAAGGGAGCGAGAAAGAGAAGGTGAAGAAAGAGTAAAATAAAGATCGTATTTGTGAGTTGTATACATGTAATATTACCGTATTCATCCTTCCTTCCGAGATTACAAGGCATTCCGCATTCCAAGAGTCTTGGGTGCTTTAAATTGAGAGTCTGATGTTCAGATGCAACCACAAGTCGTCGTATTGGTCGTTACTTATATACAAGGGACAAAACTAAAACACTGCGATCGTGTATTGAACTCCTATCATCTGGTTGTTTCAGACTCAAGGGTCAGCTGAATCAATGATTTGGAGGCAGGTTGGGCGTGCAAGGGATAGGTTCCTTGGCAACGCAAAGCACCTGAAGCAAGAGGGGTAGAGCGGTAAGCAGTGAAGCTGATGGATCTCACTCGCGGCCAACTAACCTCGCCAGGACGCATGAACTGACAATTTTGACCAAGGTTCGGGTTATTCTGCACAAGAAACATGATGGTAGTACCCGCATCTGTAGCGACCTTCCAGTAACTCTCGCCAGAAACGACCACATGGACATCTGTACAGTCTTGACCTTCCCAACCGAGGCAAAGCGTCTACACACCACGGTCAACTATCATATCCTCTGATCATTCTTAAGAATACACTAACCTGACCAGGGTGAAAGTTGCTGCATTTCGAATCAATTTCCGGGTTGGCGAGTCCCAGCGGGTAGCTGCCTGTACGTCAGTCTCTCATATCTGGAGTGATGTATTTCCATACTTACTTTGAAACACGGTTGTTATTACAGATCTGGTCGCGAGTGTCACCGCCTTGGACCTCGTAGAGCGGCCTGCTGCAATCGGGAGGGCTGGAGGCAGTGGCGTTGGAAGCTGAATACAAGGGCAGTTAACTACGTGCGTGGTGAACAAGGAGCCAAGGCATGGAAGGAGCCAAAACAGCTACAAAGGCGGTAATGATGAACGATTTAGAGAGTATCGTGTTGAGTATGTATCCAGCGCGAGGTATCACAGAGAAGGCTACTGAGGCGAGATTTCCAAGGTGTTTACAACGTCAATCTTATACCGCCCTCGAGACCAAGTATCCTGTCGTCCATGAATATCTGTTTTCGTAATGACTCGCTAGAAGCGACTGGTTTCGTGAGCATTGAGTCTGGAGGTGCGTTATTTTGGGTGTGGCGGCATTTTGACTCGGACGGCGGGACTTTTCACAATGCCAAGCTCTCAAAGCGGTATGGAGGCTAGTTCATCTGAAGATAGAGTGCTTGACTTAATGCCCTTTTAACTGATTTGATATCTCGGCTCTTCAATGTCAGAGTTGAGGCAACTGCTGTATCATTAGAAGGACAGGAACTGGCACAAACAGCCGCTTCTAACAACAAAGCATCATCAGCAGGTGGGTGCTCTGTTGGCAATTATTCCCTATCATTGTTTTATCCGGTGAGCACTATTGATATCGTGTCATGGTAAGCACAAGTCCACTGTTCTATATCCCCACATAGTATTGATGTAAATGGTTTATAAGGGTTGTCTGACTTCTGAGTACCAGTATGCAAACATTAATTGCCTTCTGCGATACCTCTGCTCACTTCTGCAACTAAGCCTTGTTAATCCTCTTTCAGGCCCACAAACAAGTCCAACCTGGAGAATCGTGCACATAAGAACTGCACACCAATTATATATGTCTTCTATTGTGATGGAGCATTTTCAGTCATACCGTGAGTATCATAAGACTCCGGCCTCCATTAACTGTCTGATATTTGTGGTGGTTGATCAGGAACTTTAGTAAGAGAAGATCCTCCCGTGCAAGTTATCTCCTTGTGATGCTAAGTTTCCTTAGTCATATTTACAGCCAGTTTTGTGAATACATTAGCAACTGATTTCAGTCCTCCAAGCCCTATGGGAGTGGACCTCACTCCGCAAGCACACTCTCGGCCACCACTGAACTAAGTGCTTCATTTCCCCCCTCAGGTGGCTTGCATTGGTGTATTATACGTGTGTAAGTCTTCCCACTGAGTACCAGTTCAGGTTTACTCGTCAACGTGTCAGAGAACATGGCTCATCCTCCATGTGCGGGAAGCTGGTTGCAAGATCACCGAAGACAATGCCTTTACGGAGCCATACCACTCTCCAATTCAATAATGGAACTCAACTCGATCACAGCGAGACAACACATGAATTGGATGGTGTCGGGGAGGAAGGACGCAACTAGTGCTCATGATTTTCGGTCCCCATTTTTTGGTACTCGGAGCTGGAGATTACCAAGGTTGGCAGGATCTGACACAGACATTCAGTATATTGTGTTAAGGTGATACTCTTACATTCTACCAAGTGTAACCGAAGGAGAAACAGGTAATCTGCTCAAGGAGTGCTACAAGAAGGCTGCGAGTGCCTGGGTATCATAAGAACAGAGAAATCTCAAGGATCATTTGCGATGCGATCTATGAATGTGACGACGGAGAAGCCGAAAGTAGGATGTCGATGAGAGGGTCAGAAAAAGCCTTCTGATGTCGTCTGATGTCGTCTGAGAATACTTTGCACACCAGAGCGTACGTAGTGTCAGACGTTGCCTGAACACATTCTTCAGAGCCGGGTCTGCCATTTCCTTCTTCATCGGCATCCACGGTAATCTTGTCGGTGTCCTGTTGTCCCCAACCGTCATCTTGAGAGCCAGGAGCACCACTCAATTAGGACCGCGCCCGTCCTTGTCTACGCACTACACCTTTGAGATAGCTATTTCGTCGGATACGATCCGGCGACGAAATGTAGATACAAGATATGCTTTAGCTTTTCTCCCCGATCACCAAAACTAATAAAGTGCTCAACCTTCCACCAAATCCTGGAAGTCCAAAACGAGCACGAGTCTACAGCACAACAAGAAAAAACTGACCCCTCATCCTCATCGAAAGCTGCAATCATGAAGGATCGCAGCGATTTGAAGGATTCTTCACGTTCAATCAGCGCTAGAAGGTGTGTAAATCGTTCGACATCCCTCCGAAACCGTCCGGACTGGACAGGCGGTGTTTCCGTTCCGCAAAGCTTGCTGCTTTCTCCAAAAGGATGGACTTGGCATCTAATCTGTGTGAGCTGATGAAGGGAGTAGCACATAACACATAACGATCAAGAGCAAATCCAACAACTTGCACAAGGCCCATCCATCTATCTACCCATCGAACAAAAAAGCCCAATCTCAAATCATATCAAGATCGCCTCAAGAACACATCCAACTCATCATCCAGTCCTACTACGCCTTCTTCGGTCGAACATCACCACTCCCGCCTCTCCTCGCGTTCTCTGGGGGTGATAACTGACTCAACAATGGCTCCGAAATCGACTCACGCTCAGGTTCTGAATCAGTCACCTCCGCATCTTCGACCCCGCCATCACGGCAGAGACATCGTCAATCAGTCTTTCAACTCCAGTCCGGTTCGTCCTGGAGGATACGAGCATTCTCGAACACTGTTGGGTCTGGTGGTCAGGTGGGAATGTGCCTCGCCTATTTCGACTTGCGTTTTCCTCTCCGAGAGTTGCTTTTACCCGTCTTCGGCGGTCAAACATGATTCCTGTTTCGCCGTCGTCGTCCTGATATTTGCACCCTGTATATTACTGCGGATTGCGCAGAACTGAAAGCCACAAAGCGTGCGAGCAAGACGGGAGACAAGCGACAAAACATGGCAACGAAGAGCATAGTACCCGTATCACAGTCCTGGTGAGAACCGAGCGGCAAATAGGTCCCGATAAGACCAATCATAGCTGGGTTACTGCATTATCACTTTACTCAGCACTATTAAAGAATAATCTTTTGCGGGAGCTTCCAAATTCTTGCAAATTCTTGCATGCACTTTCAAGTTACAACGAGCAATTGTTTTAGATCCTGCTAGAGAAAACGATGGTGATCAGGAACAATGGAGTTGATATGAAGTCGACGGGGAGGGGAAGGAACAGGAAGAATGTGGGTGATGGTAGCAGGTGAACCCTACCCACGGTCAATTAGGGCTATTGCTGAGAATATTACGTGGAGTTCGGCGCCACCTACCAACCCCTAAAACAACTGTGAGACCATACGCGGCAGTGTACCACTCTATTCACCAGCACCTATGCCACACCTCCTCGACTGCCCGCGCTGTGGCTACAGCGAACAGTCAACCCGCTACGACGATAGCGCCCTGAAACAACTGCTTCACAAATCCAATACCACCCGGTCCCCACCTCTGCCCTCTCCCCAACCTTCCGATGCTAGCACATCCGTCTCCGAAGAGGTCGACCAACTAAGTGACCTCATTTCCCAACTCCAAACACGACGAGCCGCTCTCTTGCAACAGAGGAATGTCCAACACTCGTCCATCTACAAACTCCCTTCAGAACTACTCGGGGAGATCTTCCAATACGTAGATGCGATCGACAGACCAAGCGGCTGCTCCTTCTCCATCCCCAAAAACAGACATCCCCTCGCTCCCATCCGCCTCGGGGCCGTCTCCTCGTACTGGCGTCAAGTCGCCCTGAGCTCCCCACATCTATGGACCCAACTACCTCTCACGGGTTGTTGGGCATGGGACAGCAGCTTCCCCATCGTCATCACCCTCAGAACCTATTTCCACAACCTGAAAGCGCAATCCATGGAGCTAAACGTGGATTGTTTCCGAGGTCGTGTATTTGATGCTGCGACCTATTCCACGAACGGTGGATCCGATGGGATACCACACGAAGACGCCTTCAACATCATCTTCCTCGAGAATGCGGATAAGCTGAGGACGTTGGGTTTCAAAATGTGGCCACGAGCCTGGTTGCCGCATATCGAAAAAGTCCAAGAGATAGTAGCTTTTTCAAAACTAGAGGAGCTATGTATAAAGTCTCCTGGTGCAGATTTTGACGGCACCCTGTCCCTCACACATGCACCTCGATTGCGTAAAGTGGAACTCGCAGGTGTGGACGAAGCCGCTATAATCGACCTTCCATGGTCCCAAATCACTCATCTCACCTTATCCGATGTTCCCTCATATCTCTGCCTCAAACTCTTCGTCCGTTGCACAAACCTCGAGTACTTCTGTTGTAGCGAACTCGACACTTCAACACCAGGCTCCCGCGTAGTCAGCGATCCAATCACCCTCAAACATCTCAGAACCTTCCACTACCTCGACCACGATGTCACTCACATATGGAGAGAAGCCCTCGGCCGATACCTCCACTTCCCTTCCCTCGAATCTGTCATCTGGCGCCCAGACTGGAGCGCCGGAGTGGAAAAACAGATATTGCGCCAGTACCCCGAGTCAATCCAAATGCTTGAATTGCGATTCCGCAGGCGGGATCAACCCAGACTGAAAAACATGTTTCTCCCACTCAACTCTCTCGAAGATCTCAAAATCAGCTGCTGGCCGTCGGTCAAGCTCAGTGTGTTGGAACTTCTGACACCTCGAGAAGACAAGAGGCTCCGATTGCTGCCTTCGCTTCGGAAACTTCACTTCACGGCTAGGTCAAACGAAATGACAGCCCGTGTCGTGCAGGCTCTTTTGGAGTTGATACGCGCGCGGCGAACTCTAACAGAGGGAAAGCTGGACCATCTCGTTCTTTCCTATTATGTTCGCCCCTTCAGATTGGAGCCATGGCCACAAGAATTTGTGGAGGGCATGAGGGAATTTGTGCGCGACGGGATGAAAGTAGAGCTCATGGCAGACGATGATAAGGTGGAGTGCAGTTGGCTGCAGGACCCTGGCGCTGGTAATAGTTTTGTGTCATCAGACGTTTGGGATTTACTAGATTCGATTTCTTCTGTTAATTATATGTAATTAGTTCCGGTTGCGCGTTTAGTCTTTGGGGCAGTCAATACATGGTCATGGGGGTTATTTATCACATTCCACCCCGTGCTGCATGAACGGGCCAATACCCAGTGAATTACAGTCATCACAACCGACTACAACAGCTTAACATATGACGCAGGGAAAAGACCCTTCTTCCCGTTGGCCTCGCCAGTCCACCTGAGCAAAACATCAAATCACCGTAATACTCAAATAGAAAAGTCAAGACGCACCAGTCGTCAGATGTTCGTTCAATAACTAGCACCCTCATGCCCTCTTTCAGCTCCAGATCTCCAGATTCCTAGTCGCACACCACATCAGTTCAGTTCAAACCTCAGACTTGTTTCTAAGAAAAATACAAACAGAAGTTTCGAAATCATACAATACCTCTGCCCACTCTCCTTCCTCCTGTTGCGGTTCAGGTTGTGATGGGGGAGGTGCGGGCGGGGTCACAGCAGCGGGAGCCCTCGTTGGTGGAGGGCCAAATTTACTCCCACTATTCTTTGGCGGAAATGCTGACGGTACATTATCCGTGGGGTGAGACACCTGGAACGACGATTTGGGTGGATTGGATGACGTGTTCCTCAGCGAACCAAAGAAGTTCTTCGGGGACGATGTGTCTACATCACCGAATTTCTGTGTAGGGCATACATTGAGCGTTTACACACGGCATTAGGAGATAGGAACGAAACGTACTCTGGTACTGGCTAAATTCGAAGCACCACCTTGACTTCCAGGCTTATCTGCACTTGAACCAGTGTCATGTCGCTTGGCACCTTGCAGTGCCGCTATGCGATCTGCCAACGAACCACCAGAGTACATCTCCGTAGTCTCTGAAGAACCGTCATGTTGCCCAGCTGTCTACGGCATTGAGAGTCCCACCGAATATACGTGACAGCATGCGTTGATGATAGGGAATAGTCGTCCGGGCAAAGAAACAGGAGGCGCATAAGTGTTAAACTTCGAATAAGGTGTCCAGAGGTTATACATACCGCGGACGGAGGCGCGGCTTTTCCACCAGCGCTCGCATTGGGGCTCGCATTTCCGATATGTTTCAACCCAGCCGACATAAACTTGCCCGCAGCACTACCAGCCCGTCCAACGGCGGCAACCGCAGCGTCCGCCTGTGCACTCGTTATCTCTTTCCGGAATGGATTCGAATTCGCCTGCGCAGTCGTGCTAGTCTTCGCAGCATTGAAGATCTCCGGGCGTGATGCAAAGTACCTGTGTAGATCAGAGCGAAATGTATGTTCAGTGTCACGGGTGGAGCGAATGGGAGATATCCAAGATCCACCTACTCGTCTAGCAATGAGAAAAAGGCATCCTTTTCCTGCGTGCCGAGCTTCGTAAAAACCATGGTCCAGAGTTGGTCCAAGTAGGTTCAAATTGTAGTGTGTCTCAGAGATGAAGGTGCGACTGGCATGAGCAACGATCACTTGGGTGATTAGACCATGAAAGGGTCGTTGCGTCATCAATCTCCCTCAATCAACTTTCAAGCATACGAATTGGTATACGCATATCTGTATTATTTCATATTTGCATAACAAGAGAAAAAGTGGGGAGGACAGAGCAAAGAAAGAGAGACAGCAAAAATACATATAATAGATCATCTCATCAAAACACCCTATTTAATCGCACAAAAAAGTCGAAGACCTAGTGTAAAGAAACCCCGATACATTGCGAGCTATTGCAAGGCACAGCACCAGCCAAGGAAAGAGTTCGTTAAACGAGAGAGGGGTAAACAAGAAAGCACAACAAGGAGAGGAAAGATTCAAAGATATACAAAACTGGAAAGGGGCAAATGTTGACATGATAAAGAAGATAGAGAAGAAACCTTCCAAGAGTATGCCAAGTGTATACCAAAACAAGGGCCCAGTCGACGAGCCAAGGGACAGCGGAGACAAACACAGGAAAAAATAAATGGAACCGTTGTGGAGATGTGTGTGGTAGACGAAGGCGGGGTCAGGGGAAGGGGTAATGGAAAGAGAGCCCAACAACGAGACATGAATCAGGTCCATGTGTTTTCACCATCGTTTTCACCAATTTGATCCCAAGAAGTCGTAATCTCCGCTCCCGAGTCCCTGCTCACCCATGCCCCCCATGCCCCCCATTCCTCCCATGCCCATGCCCACCCCGGAGCCCATGCCTCCCATATTCATCCCGCTACCCATACCGGCCATACCCATATTATGGGCCATACCTCCCATTCCCATGCCAGCTCCCATACCGGCCATACTCATATTCTGTTGCCCTGCGGGATTGGGTGTAGCCGACATTTGTCTTGACACATCACCACCACCTAACGGGTATCCAGCGCCTCCCGCACCAGCACCAGTGTTGAACCCTCCCGCTCCTCCACCTCCCCCGCCTGCGCCCCATCCCATACCCTGCCCGTTAAACGCCGGACTCTGTTGTCCACCACCCTGCTGCTGCATGGATCGTGCGGCCTGCCCTTGCTGTTGCTGTATCATCATTCTCTGGTAATCTTCAGCGCCTGGTATTGCGCCACCAGCACCTCCCATACCGGTTCCCAAAGCAGCCATATTCATCGGTCCTGAGCTTAATGACCGCGAAGGTACCCTGGGCGTCATTGGCGATGCTGCGCTTCCATCCGAAGGTGATCTCGTGCTTCTCGCAATGCCAGGTATTGCTCCAACATTTGATCTAAGCGTTGCTGGTGGCACGAACACATCTCCCATTCCTGCACCAGCACCTAGCCCAGCACCTCCCATACCCATACCCATACCACCACCAACAGCGGGCGACCCATGCGTCGGCGAGGCCATATTCCCCGCCTGTTGCTGCTGTTGCTGTTGTTGTTGGGCAGCTAGGGCTTGTTGTTGCCTCATCATCCTCTCCTGCTGCATCGCAACCTGCTGCGGTGTCAACGCCGTGCCTCCAGGTCCACCGGGTCCTCCAACGCCTCCGCCAGCACCTGTTGCACCTGCCATAGCACGTTGCTGTTGCTGTTGCAACAACAACAATTGTCTCTGCTGATTCACATCCATTCCCATACCACCCCTCGCTGCCGCAGCCATCATCCTCGGGTCCATACCCCCCATACCTCCCATACCACCCATACCGCCAGCACCACCACCCATACCGATCCCCGCGCCTCCCATCCCCTGACCCATCATCCCTCCAGGACCTTGTGGCACGACCGGTGACCCAGGCGCACCAAAGCCACCGGCACCACCGGCACCACCGACACCAGCACCGCCCATTAAGCCACCTGCGCCAGGTCCCCCAGGGCCACCACCCGCACGCGCCTGCATCGCCTGCAACTGCTGGTTCTGTGCCTGCGCCTGCTGTTGTTCTTGTCGTTGTTGTATCGCCTGCTGTGCAGAGACCATTTTCTGCACCTGAACTTGTACGGGCATTTGCTGGAACCCAGGTACGTTTCGAATCATGTACTGCACGAACGGGTGTGAGGGTTGTTGTAGTGTTTGGAACATAGCCGCCATCAGATTCGGATTGGGGCCGCCGCCCCCAGAACCACCGGGACCAGTGCTTCCAGGGCCTCCACCACCTATACCAGTAGATCCACCTGCACCACCACCCATCCCGCCCATCGTGGTAGCAGCACCGGGATTAACACCAGGAGGAGACATTTGCCGTGCAGCGGCTACTTGTGCCTGTACGCGAGCTTGTAGTTGGGCCTGACGGGCGCGTATTTGTTGCTCAGGCGTCATTCCAGCTCCACCTCCAATGTTTGGCATACCCATACCCTCTCCAGGATTCCCCATAGCTGATGATGTGGGCGTAGGCCCAGCGCTTCCACCCATCCCCATGCCAACATTGGGATTTCCAAGGCCAGGCGTAGGCGTTCCGGAATTCGAGGGACCTCCAGGTACTCCGGGTGCACCGGTGGCGTTGACGCCTGCACCTGCATTAACGTTCGTGGCTGCACTGTTATTCCCACCAGCGCCGGCCATGTGATGCATCGGGTTAGGTGTTGAAGACCCACTTCCTGCTCCGTTCACTGGCGTTCCTCCCGAAGCCGCAGGACTTAAGCCGTTGACACTTCCAACGGGTGGAGGGGGTGCCATCATGCCTTTACTCTCGCCTGTGTCCCGCCTCTTGTTCATCATCATCTGTACCGCAGAATCTTCAGATCGGTCGCGTTTCAACATATTCTGTTGCTGCTGCTGCTGCTGATGCTGTATTGACTTCATCCGAGCGATTTCTTTGGCGAAAAGGGTGGGGAGTTCTGCATATAGTTGTCGGATGCGATCTGTGGATGTGAAGTCGAGGGGAGGTGGTGGGTCCATGTTTGGTAGCATCTGCGAAGGTTTGGATGAGATATGTCGAGGGTGCATGGATATCAGTTGAGTTATACGTACTGTGAAATGACCATCTGCAGCGGCAGCTAGCCATGACAAATTTGTTTTTAGACAACCGGCGTATCTAGTAGAATATAAGGTGAGGTACATGTCTGGTACAACAAAAGGCGCACTGAAGGAATCGGGGATCATTGTTGGATATGCCGTGCGCTTGGAACTGAGAAAAAACGCTAATACGTGCAGCGTCAGAGGCCAATTTTGTCAGATCCAGAGAAATCACTCACTTGAGCAGCTCAACGTTCAAGTCTAGCACCTTGACGACTTTTGGATCACGAGTATTTGTAGCGGAAGCGGATATCAAGTCGGGGGTAGGAATAGCAGTTTCTGGGGAAGGTCGTAACTGATGTTGTTGAGACACCATAAGCGCCGAGGCAGCAGCAATCGGTATACTACCGCCCGGGTTTACTGGTGGCGATTTCGTTGTCTGTCTCCCCTGTTGTTGTCTCTGTTGTGACTGCTGCTGGGGCAGGTGCTGTTTCTGCTGCTGCTGTGATTTCACGTCCTTGGCGGCAGCAACACCTTCCTCAGCCTTCTTTTCTTCACTTTCGCCTTCGCCTTCGCCATCGAGTTCGTCAGCAGTCGGCGTCAGAGGACTCAATGGTGTCATTTGTCTGGACGCCTCGGCAGCCTTCGCCACCCCTCCTGCAGCACCAGCAACCTCCTCTTCCTCCTCTTCCTCTTTTCTCGGCTCCTCCACTGGTGCCTCGGCCTCCTTCTCCTCTCCACCCGCACTCCCACCCTCACCCTGTCCTGAAGGCGAATTCGTCTCAGGAACAGGCGACAGTGACGAACTCCGATCGCCCTCTCTCATCGTCGGTGAGGCCAGATATCCAGCTTCAGCCGATGATGAAGGTGGCGGTCCCGGCGTTTCCGTTGTTTCCGTCGGGGCAGCATTCGTCGTCGGCATGGTGGCAGTCGAAGACACCGTCATAGAAGGCGGTAACGACATTGTCGCCGAACTTGTGACAAGATGGTCCACACCAGTAATGCCTTCTCCCACATCACCAACATCCTCCGGCGGCAAATGCATAACATCCCCTAAATCATCATGCAAAAACTCCTCCGGCCTGAACTCCTGCGTGTGTGTCAACTGTCCCGTCGGGTCCCCATCTGGATCCCCTAAACCGTCACTTCCACCCAACCCAGACGCGCCGGCGGTGGTCGTACCGAACGGATCATCGCTGCCAACATCCCAGGTAAATGAATCCAGCGCAGCGGCAGACGCAGACGACTTGAGAGGCGATGTAGAGGAATGATTATGATCAATGTGGATCATCCTACTCTCCTCCCGTTAATTATAAAACTGAAAAGCTCCTTCCTTCTGAGACTCGGTATTTCGCTTGCGTGAGAGCGTTCTGCCTCCTGCGCGTGGTATGCTGTGTGTTCCTGGATAGAGAGTGCAGTGCGAATGTATTGCAACACTCCACACACTACCGGAATGCGTGTGTTGTGCGTAACGTGTTATGTGTTCTGTAAACAAAAGCAGAAAAGAAACAATAGTATCGCCCTCTCGGACCCGCCCATAAAGTCAAAATCCGCAACCCACCTCTATATACAAGCTTTACACCGTGCCCGTCAGCGTTTCAAAGTCGACCCGCGTCCAGACTCCGGATCCAATGTCGTCGTATGTGAATGCGTGTGTCGTGGACGGTGTGAAGCCGTGCTGAGAATCGTTAAAACGAAAAATGTGTCGAGAAAATAGAGAGATGTGGAGGTTGAGAGAGTTGTCGAGGAGCGTGAGGAATCCACGCCCCGAGTTCAGCGTTTGTGAGGGGGGTCTACGATTCTCGAGGGCACAGGTCAGGCTGGAGCGTGTGACTTTTCCTCGGCGGAGTCTCAATTCTCCCAGCGCCCACCACCATCCTATCCCCACCGTCCCCAACTTCCGCGCGCAGGGTGAGTAGGGAACACAACGCCGGGCTAAGTCGCGCTGTACATAGTATCAGGGAGAAATATTGAGACGCAGATCATTGGGAAGACAAGATCCCCAAAGGGCAAGAAAGAACTTGCGCCAGCCAATAATTACGCCAGAATCTCCCCGCATCATCACATCATACTGCCGCCGCGTATGTTCCTGGCTGCAATCGCCAAGGCGAAGCACACGTTGTCCCTCGGTCCATCCATCATGTGAAATAAACCCAATCACCCAGAAGCTGATCTACATTGGATAGACATCTAACGATGAACGTGTAATAACAGTTTGACCATACTAATACTACTGATGGTAATGAATGGATGGACGAGTCCGTCCGGTTACATGGGGAGACAAAGCACATAATTTAGAAGGACATGATAGTCGTGAACATGGCATGAACAAATTCTGTAGTAGTCCGAGTTTTGTTGTGGACCAACCATAATCCAAGAGAGAGAAAGGAAAGAACGAGAAAAATGAGAGTGACAACGTTCTGAAACAAAATGTAAGGAATGGCGTTGAAAGGGATCGGTTTCTCATAGGCACGAGTGAATATCATTGTGTCTGAGTCTATCCACCACTTCCCTGACGCCTCAAGCCTCGCTTGAGTTTCTGAGGCTCCCGGACTTCGACGGTACCAGTCGTCGGAACGCGCTCTGGGTTTGCCCGGGTGTCAGGTCTGCATGACGTGCTCTGAGGTTGTGCTTTCTTCTGTTTGGCACTCCCGAGTTGGACACCGCAGTCTTGGTTGCGGCACCCCACATCCGACTCAAGAATCCTCCAGTAATACCATTTCGCGAGAGGCACGGCATCGTCACACTAGTCGCCATCCCCGTTTCCGAACTGGCTATAGCCATTGTAACCGCCAATGAATTCGAGCGTTTCGTTTCGCTATTTCTGGACCGCCTATTGCGAACAGGGGTATCCAAATCCGTGACGGTATTAATCGAAGAGGTATCAGACAGTTTCCGTGGTCGGATATTGTTCCTATATGCGTGCGTAAGTACGGGCCGTAGCATGAACGGTCGCTTCTTCGGCGTTGGTTCCGCAGTGGCCCCGCATTCTTCTGTATGACAACGGTTAATCAAGTTCCTCTTCTCCCACTCCACATCATACACATCATCGTCAGACTCGTTGCTAAGCCACCCTGAGGAAGAAGACGACGATGATCCAGTATCATTTGCAAGCGAAGTCATATCCGAAGACGATGTTGAACTAGAAGTGCTGCTCAGACCATTGTGCATCGGATTCAAAGGAGTAAAGGTCAAAGCAGAACGAGAAGGGTTTGGTGTCAAAAGGTGTGCTGTTGGAAGGCGCTTCGCAAATCCATGAAAGACAGACGTAATTGTAGTGGAGACAGCGGAGGAATCTTCATCAGGTGTAGAAAATTGCGCCTGGGCCTGGGCCTGTAGGCGAGCTTTGCTCGCCCTGGAGACTTTATCAATCGCAGAAGCACGAGTCGAACAAGGATCCTTAGACATGAAAGGTGCGAAGTGCTTGATCGCCTCCGCCTCGTCGAACCGAAGGTCATAGTCTAAGAGGTAAAGGAGTTGCCTTTCCATGAGACCGATTTCTGCGACGTCGAACATTACAGCGTAATTCGCCCAGTGAACATTCTTGGGTGACGAGTCGTTGAGGTATTTGGCAGTCACGATGAGGGTAGCTAGAAAGACTCTATGACGAGTACAGGGCATTCCTGTCGATTCAGGGATCAATCGGTCAGTTTTCAGCACTGTGCTTCGTTCAATGTGATGACATGCACCTTTCGCCATATCCGGAAGCTTTGTTCTTAGCCTCTCGAGGTATACCAAGGTCGTGAGCAATGTTGGGACTTGTACGTTGGAACACTTGATCAAATGTGCGATGAAGTCATCCAAAGGAATCAACCGATTCGAGGGCTCCGTTGACCTGGAGGGTGTCGCCAGGGATGGCGACAGCGGTGTGACAAGGCCTTCCATAGCTGCGGTCATCGAAGCACCAGCGCATGCAGACGCTACCAAAGCACGAGATCCAGATTTAGAGGTCGATGGGCCCGCCGAAGAAGCACTGTCGATGTGAATAACACTTGTTGCACTCGCAGCAACGTGCTGTATCATATCCATCGAAACACGCCGATGCATGAGCGCGACTAACTGGGGGTCATGCACAGACGAGGGAACCAACGAGGCAGGATGCCTGCGGTCAGGATGAACAGTGAGTTGGGGCGCCGGCATGCGAAAAGTCGGGTTCCTGTGCCTCTATGCGCTCGTGGATTATTACAGGACAGGATTATATAAGGAGGGATATGTAGGTTGAATGTCCGAAAGACCCGTCGTACCGTCGTTGTGCGGAAAGGATCGCCAGCGGGTGAGTTACCCCGACTAGGGATGTGGTTGTGATAGAGGAGAAGAGGAACAAAGGGGGATTCAAGAAATGTGCATGTTTCGGCCTGGCGTGTTTTTGAACATTTTCATACCAGAGACAAATTCTGCCACGCGAGCATGGTATGCTTCCCCGATCCACTGGATAATATAATTGACGACTAGGCCACAACGTCCAGAAGACTGGCATACTCGAATCCAGGTATTTTATCCAGCATAAACAAGAACATAAAAAGGCCGCTCGAATGCCCGTTGTTGGCAAGTTGGTGGTTTGAGTAAATGAGGTGATAGTACATAAGCTCCGCTGATCTCAATGCTCAACGTGTGGCGCTCACTACCACTGTGCACATGACAAGCCTTTCTTGCCAAGTCTTCCGACTCTCTTCTGTCTCCCAAGCGCTCGAAACCTCAATTGTTACCTTCCACCTACGAACCACGAGGAAGGGCTCCAGCATTCAGCAACGCGCCGTATGGCAACCAGCTCCTGTCATGTGACATTCTGGCTTTCTGCTGGTCTACATTGCGACCTCATAGGACGGACCTCTTCAAAGTGACTACTTCTGCTTTCGCTAAAAACGAGCCAGTTGGCATCACTGGCACTACCTCATGCCTGTTACCTGAAATATTAAATGTATTTCATCCTCGCTTCTTGAACTTCCATGGCATGCCCCTTGGAAACGTCACTGGTTCCATTCCAAGTCGGTCACCGATCTTTATTCACCTCTCGCAAAGTCTGGTGCACGGCTGCAATTTCATTGCAATAACACGGCATCTGTACCCAAAGACTTCCGCGATCGCGTTGTGTCCTCAAAATGCACCATCATCATTCCCGCGAATTGCGGACGGATGAAGCACAGCATACTTGTCCAACGTCAACTCGAACTACGCCTCGGGTCAAACGATGCTTGACATAGCCTTGCATATGACACTAAGCCCGCTACATTGGTCTCGCCTCCTATTCTTAGGTGGTTGCGTTTCATTTTTGAGTTATCCAACTCCAATGCAGTGTTTTCTCGCCTTCAACTCACGAACTTGAGTTGAAACAAGGATGGGGCGCCGTCTCCCTCAAATATCCGTCTCCTTCAAACTCCATACGTCTCAACCTCCATAATCTCCATCGGAGAGAACCGACAGCCTCCGAGTTTCTGGAATAATGGACGAGACAAGTAGTGAGTAGTGGCGGGGGGTGCTATATATGCGGCACCATGCATTTAGTATACTTTGACCGCGGAGCCCAATACAAATTCGGCCACACTGATCAGAACTCACAGGACTGCCTACTAGAAGCTGAAATTTGCGAGACCATACATGCTCGACGTCCTTCTCCCGACAGGAAGTCGACGACGAACAAGAACGAAGATGTAAAAACTTGGAGACCTCGCTTCAGTAGCCTCCCCTGTAATTTGTGAACATTACCTTCAACAGCAATGTTCTCCAAGTCCCTTGTCGCCGTCATCATCTTGGCTGTGCTGGGTACTGTCCTTTAGCTCCCTGTGCGGGCAGTCGTTCTGCTGATCCTCATTCTATTAGCACCTGTCATTTGGTGGCTGATCCTCCTAGCACCAGACATGTCACAGTCGAGCACGGCAACACCTGCGACATGATCTGCCAAAGGGCTCAAGCCTCAATGTAAATTGACATCTCCCCTAGTTGAACACAGGAACAAATATCAATTTCTGACTTAACTGCACCTAGCTTCCAGCTCCGCCACTACCATTTGGATTGATCCCCAGTGCTCCAACCTTCACGCCGGACAGGTAAGCACAACCCAGCTTCTTAGACAGCTTTCTTAGTTAGCCTTACCGCGTGTGCTAGGACTTATCCTTTGCTAAGGATTGCACCAAGCTTTACCAAGTGGTTGAGGGCGACTACTGCTACAAGACGCTGGCATCGTGTTGGATATCTTCCTTGCGAACAATGGCATGCAACAGTCCGACTGCCAGCATATTTACCCCGGCCAGGTGAGTCTATCATTTTCTGATGCTGTTAGGACTCATGGGGTGACTTTATCGACCAGATGCTTTGCATTGCTGGTGAGCGCATCCCTTGATAGTCAGAATGAATTACCCCTACAATCATTTCGGTCTGCAACCTAATTTCCGAACATGCAATGACCCAGGTTCGGGCTGAAGCGGACACCTCAGACTGCGAAACTCACCGAACCAATTGCCTGAGGTCTACAACTCCGATCCCTACAATTAAAATATACGGAAAGACGAGGCTGCTACCCCTATCGCAACGTTTCGCGTATGATACATTGCTAAGAGTAAGGCATATGAATGGTCTGTCCCTTCGTACGTCATTGTACCATTTCCCTACTAATTTTCATCGAGTGCAGGCTCAAATTCCGATAAATCATCTAACAGATCACGGCGCTGCCATTCACACTCTATCTCAACCTCATCTTCCTCAACCACCACCTTCATACCATCGTCAATGAATTCCCTCATGCCCTCAATGAAGTCCTGTGGCCACGGTTTTATATAGTCAAAGGAGAGGATCAAGTGGTCCAAGGTTTCCTTCGTTGCTGTTCGTCGTAAGCGTATCATTTCCAGAAATGTTTGAACTGTGTAGGTAGTCATTTGATTTGTGTTCGCTGTTAGATGGAGTTTGCGAAGGGAGGGTAACATCTGGAGCGCTCTGTTCGGCAGCGGGGTCAGGAGCTCGAGAAGGCTGGTTTTGAGTGATGGCCAACAACTGATTTTCAGATTCGAGAGGGAGGTGAGAGGGAGTAACATGTTCTTCAGTCTGCATTTGTCTCGCCTCCGAAGCCGGAAATCGAGATTCTGTATCGAGTTGGGGTATAAGCATAACAACTGCCAGTCGATATTAGCACTCCAATACGGGCGCCAGGTGATGGTTTCGAGTGAGGGGAATGAAAGGTACCGACCCATGGCGTCTGTCCATGGGCGTGTAAGGTCATGATCGAGGTAGTGGAGGTCTTTGAGATGTTCAAGGGTGATGGAGTCCTTTATCGCGAGAGAATCCGAGGTTGTAGAGGTGTGGAGATCCTTGCACGAGAAGTACTCCAAGTTCGGACATTGAACGAAGAGTTTGAGGCAGATGTTGGACGATATACGAGTTAAAGTGAGGTGTGTGATCGCGTTCCATGGAAGGTCGACCACGGCGGATCCTGATATTTCCGTGAGCTCGACGGTACGTAGTCGAGGAGCGTTGGTGATTGAGAAAGTGCCGTCAAGAGTGTCAAAAGAGGACTTCATGCATACCTCCTCCAGGTTAGAAAAAGTCACCGCCCGTTGAACCTTAGCAATATGCGACAGCCAAGGGTGAGGCCACGTATTGAAACGTAGGGTCTTCAGCCTATGCCCGTTCTCAACGAAGATTGTCTTGAACGCGTCCTCGTGAGGTATCACATCGGATCTCTCATCATAAAAATCCAGAGGACCACCTCGGAAGCAGTCGACGATTAACTCGAGTGGCCTGGCCTTCATGTTCCGGAAGTAGGTTCTGAAGATAGTGGCGATAGGGAAGTGCTGCTGCCAGGCCCAACAACCCGTGAGAGGCATTTGCGTCCAGAGCTGTGGTGAGCTCCAGGCAACATGGCGCCAGTGCGAGCAGACGGCCCCGAGACGGATGGGGGTGAGTGGGTGTCTGCGCTTGGAGAGAGAACAGCCACTTGGCCTGTCGATAGCATCTGCATATTGGAAGATTTCTGCGAGTAGCTCCGTAGGGAGTTTGCAGATCGGCGATCGTTGGTGGTTGGTACGTCGGAGGAGGATAGCTCGACGAGTTTGAAGCTGGCGTATGAGGTCGTCCAAACGATTGATCTCCTCAGAGCCGGAAGTCATGCTGTCAGGGGATTGGGCATAGTGAGTGTCTGGGGATCCGATGCTGTTACCAGATTCTTGGAGAAGGTGCTTTAATTCGGTAAGGAGAACACCGAACTTAGTGTCGTTATCAAGTTTGGTCTGTGTCTGGCGATGACCACAGCGTAGACAGCACGAAATGTCTGGTTCCATGAGTGCTGAGGGCTTATCGGTGGAGATGTTAAACCTCTACGCTCACCCAGAACCGAAGATTTTAGGTGCAGCATTAGACGCCCATGGATCGGTCACTGCCGCACTGGCGCCAAATGGACATGTGGGTTCCGCCTTAAATCCCCGCAGCTCGGCGGTCGAGCTCTCGGCAAGACTTGTAGCATGTGCGCGCTTGCCATCAAATTGGTATCGCTGCGGTCGCTGTTGCAGGGCCATGGGATCAACATGTTAAAATACCCATTAGTGGGTTCAAATCTGAGGGTATCGATTGAATACTCTGATGAGAGGTAGATGTATGGAGCGAGCAGACATTATAAACGCCGGTGATCAATGTAGTTAATGGCTCGTTGAAAAGCTGATGTTTTGAGGGCTCGCCTTGCTCAGACAAAGTGTTCCTTCCGCAATTAATTACATCAGCATTGTTTGTTTATATTTGCTCCTCTAGCCACCTCCAAGGGCAATGGCCTTGCACACTGCACCAACCGTTCCTCAAGACACTCCGGATGTAAGTATGCCAGTCCACCATTCCACAGAGGCCTCAGAACGACTATGCGGATGCCCTGGATGCGCTCTACGCGAAATCGGCGTCGAAATTGGTGCGGATTGGGCTGGATGGATCTCGGTATGGCTGGATGCACAGTGATATTTGGGACTTGGGTCGTCAACCGCCGGTTTTTGCCTTTCTTTCCCCTTGCACGCCGCACCTTTGTCGACGAGGACGCTGATGCGATATCATTTCCGCAGAATTCACGATGGGTCGGGTTATTAGGGCACAGAGACGTTCTCATGCGATTGTCAGTATTTATTTCAAGTGTGGTGATCAGGAATTGACCAATGTCCATCCATTCAGTTCAAAGCACATACCCATCACAACAAGGCACCGGCCCAATTCCGTGCTCTCGACTTCGCTGAGCGCAACGGCTACATCCGGGGTATTGTGAAGGAGATCATCCACGATGCTGGCCGGTGAGTTGGTCGGGGATTCGTTCGACACATTTCCTGATATTCCCCAACTCTCAGTGGCGCTCCCTTAGCCCGCGTTGTTTTCCGTGACCCCTACCGCTACAAGCTCCGGAAGGAGACTTTCATCGCTACCGAGGGTCTTCACACTGGTGCCTTCGTCTACTGCGGCAAGAAGGCTACCCTCACCGTCGGCAACGTCCTCCCCGTCTCCCAATGCCCTGAAGGTACCATCATTTGTAATGTTGAGGAGAAGGTCGGCGACCGTGGTGCCCTCGCTCGCACTTCTGGCAACTATGCCACTATCATTGGTCACTCCCCTGACGACAACAAGACGAGAATCAGGCTTCCCAGCGGCGCCAAGAAGACTATCTCTGGATCTGCACGTGCTACCGTTGGTATTGTTGCCGGTGGTGGAAGGATCGACAAACCTTTGCTGAAGGCTGGCCGTGCATACTACAAATTCAAGGCCAAGCGCTACAAGTACGTCACTGCTTATTCTAAACCCTCAACAAAACGCCTAATACTGCTTTAGCTGGCCTCGTACTCGTGGTGTTGCTATGAACCCCGTCGACCACCCTCACGGTGGTGGTAACCATCAGCACATTGGTCATGCCTCGACAGTGGCTCGCTCCGCTGTTCCTGGCCAGAAAGTCGGTCTCATTGCTGCTCGCCGCGTACGTCGCTTTTCGCCCGGTTCGATGAATTATCGCAGACTAACCATTTTGTACAGACTGGTCTACTACGTGGTACCGTCAAGGTCAAGGAGGTCTAGATCTATTTTCGTACTTGATTTCCTTTACCTGTCGTGCCCTGGTAAAAAATACTCTATGTATAATGAGCCGCACGCTCAGTATGCAACACCATGATCCATGCTACTTTGAGTCCTGTAACAAGACATGCCACCCACCTATGACACGTTATCGCATTCGGTTGTTAACCTCTCCCAATTTTGTAACAGTTGAACTGGCCAAGGACCCGCAAGGTCACAACAACATTGATATATTGACACTGAATACAAGTTAGTAGATAAAGATAGTCATTACACGACTAATGGGTAGCCTCCTCCATCTCCACCCGCCATCGACGTTGGATGTCAATTGTCTCCATGAAGATCTTAAATTTGGCGTTGAGGAGTTTCTTATCCTTTGCCGAGGCGCTGGGGACTATCAATGTTCCAGGAGGCGTCATCTCGACCTGGAAAGAAGTTGTCAAAAACTTCGAAAGCGAAGGCGCTGGACAGTTAGCTATACCATAACTTTCCACAACGCCCTAGCCTGGTCAACTTCACCACCTTTCCCACCTCCTTCCGCTGCAAATCGTCCAAGGATAGCGGCACCACGGACAACAGCCGCTGCATGATCTTGTGGTAGGACAACAGGCATGTCACAAACATCAGCAAAAAGTTGCATCAAAGCAAGGTTCTTGGACTGCCCGCCGCTCATGTAGATCGAGGAGATGGAGTGGCCACGGCTGTTTAGAACGGTGATGATGTGTCTGGTTTGGAGGGCGATAGATTCGAGTGTTGCGTTGTATTTCTTTGCGAGGTCGGGGAGGCTGGAGGAAAGTTCGAGGCCGGTGATTGAGCCGCGCATGCGTGGGTCTGCTATTGGTGAGCGGTTGCCTGTGTGTGTAGTGCCCGGGATCAGATATAGATTTTCGTAGGGATGAGGAGAGGGAGGACAGACCATGGAAGTCTGGGTAGATGTGTAGGTCTTTCGTTAGCTCTGTTAGACTGCTGACGCCGTTCTCCACTCGGAGTTGTTCGAGGATATCTTCAAGGACTGGATACCAGTCTCAGGATCGAGGAGTGCTAAGAGTTTGAGGCACGGGACTCACTTTCGTGTTTGCTCTTATGCTTCTCTTTGGCAAGTTCTTCCAGCTTTGGATAAGCGGGGTGAGTTGTCAAGACAAAGTCGACGAGCTGAAAGCCGTTATGTATGTGTGCGTATAACGCGGTGGCATCCGTGGTTAAGACTTACCTGGCCTGTGGAAGATTGTCCTCCTTCATTCATCCACCAACCCCTAAACACCGGATCTTTGTATGGTCCCCAAACACCGTCTACGAAAATGCCATTCGGGCTCTGCAGGAATCACTTACTCTCGAGTATAAATTGATCATAGGTTGTCTTTACCTGGACTATGTGACAGGTGCTTGTGCCAGCAATAACAGCCAAACGGTGTTGTGATTCTTGGAGGTCGGGAAATTCATCCTGGAGGACTCCGTCCTTCTTGTGTCTGGCAGCAACTGTGCCCAGCCAGCCGGCGTATCTAATAAGCCTTCAGATTTTTGAGTCTGTTTCCAGGTACGCCGAGGACCTACGCGTCAATCAAAGCACTACCCACAGGCGTGCCTTCCACCAATCCCAACTCCTCTGCTGCCTGCTTTGAGAGTCCAGTCCCGACAGGCATACCCGCAGTCAACACTTTCCCATCCTCCGCCCCCATCTGCACATACTCATTCACCACAAGCTGCCCTAACCCAATTTTCTGAAAGAAATCGTTATGCCACCCCGTTTTTGGCACGAACGAGCATTTGCAAGTGACAGAGCAGCAAGAACGTGTGCTATCCTTTGTAGCGCGGTATGTGAGGAAATCTGGGAGGTCGAAGAATTGACACTTTGAGAAACGTTCCACGGGCATATTGTTCTTGAGCCAAAGGACTTTGGGGACCTCCATTTCTAACTGTGGTGCATTACATTGTGAGTGGTTGGGGAAGTGGTTGGGGGTGGTGGGGACGTACGCTCATCCTGCCACCGACGTAGTCCAACACGACGGACCCAGTACTGTTGATCAGATCGGCCTCTTTCTCTGCCCGATGGTCTGCCCATAGGATGATATTCCTTTCGCCATGTAAGCCTACGTCGTTTCCCTTGGTCACGACAACCGGTTCGCCCTCAAAGTCGGTGACCGCCAAAGAACATGTCGCATCAAATCCGAGTCCTTTGACTGATTTTGCGGGTATTTTTGCATTGACGAGGCATGCTTTAATAGTCTTTGATATAGCAGACCAGATATCCGTGGTTGATTGCTCGAAGATGCGATGATCGTGATCGTCCCTCCATGTCTGGGTGTCTTGTGTCGAAGACGCCACAACTGTTCCGTCCTTGGACAACAACGATGCTCGCACGGAGCCCGTTCCTACGTCAACCCCGACGTAGTATTCTTCAGTGGACATGGTATCTAGCGAAGTGCTTTTAGGGTTTGATTATACAAGATCATCTTGGAGATAGAGGTCACCAGATCAGCACCACATGAGAATTCCAGCGGAGTAGTTTATAGGACGATCAATTACCCCCAGCATCGTGTAACCCACTACAACTCTCAACAAACTCAATGCCACACACTTCTGGAAATACACCTCATTAGAAGTCACAACCGATGTAGTGCTTTAGAGTTTTCAGAGGAAAGCATAGATTTTTGTGCAGTGAAATACATGTGCTTAGACGAGCATAATGACAATAAACGGGGAAGGACGGTGGCGTTTAGTCAGATGCGGAGGTTACTCGTGCTATAGAGAGGGCGCGAAATCATCAGATGGAGTAGATGAGCCTAGAGGCTGAGATACGCACTGTAGATCAACTGCGACGAGTGGTGCACAATGGGCTTAATCAGACCATCCTTCTTCAGATGCCTGATAGCAATGCGAGCCAGCGAGCCGTTGATTTTTAGACGTTCGATGAGGATACTCTGGCTGATGAACTTGAAGGTCGGGACTTCCTTCATGATACGGTCATAGGTGGCCTTGTCGAGGCTGACGGAGTGTTGGGCCTTGTCCTTGACCTTTCCCTTCGACCACTTCTTCTTCTTTGCTGCCTTTCCGCCTGACGGCGCTGCTGCTTTTGCTTTGGCCTGACGAGAGAAGACTGATCAGTATTGTAGCTCAGCCTAGGTCCATCCACATCCAAAATGTTGCATCCAGCCTGCTTTCTACAATCCATCCGTTCCACCCAGCGCGTACGGCGTCGACACGACATCTCAAGTGTGCCTGGTCACGGTAAACTGGCGTAGGGACACTCACCATTCTTGAACTGACCGTCGATGTTGAGTAGTCCTTGTCTAGGCAGTCCCAGATTTCGCTGTGCGCGTGCCTTGTTTGCCGTTATTACATAAGCAATCGGGAGGCGCGTGAGTCGACACGTCGATCGAGCACGTCCGTGTCGCTGTAATTATCTGGCCAACCCAAGACTGCTTTCTGGCTCGTGACCACGGTATCTCTGAGGTAGGGCTATGCTGCCTCTATATCTTCTTCTTCTTCCTCTGTCGTCGCAAATTGTGGGTGCTGTAGACAAGACGTTTGGAGTCGCGCCAGACCTAGTATCTAAATATGTGCCAACGAATGGGAAGTGGAGATGTTTAGATGGGTCGAAGGAAATCCCTTGGGACTTTGTGAATGATGATTCCTGCGACTGCATGGATGGAAGCGATGAGCCTGGTGCGTCAACGTCGGCTCAGTATCGGGATAATTGAGTGTAACCTGGCTTCAGGAACTGGCGCCTGCCCTGATACCTACTTCTACTGTCAAAACAAAGGACATATAGGAGCTTTGATTCCAAGCTCAAGAGTAAGAGATGGACTATGCGGTATGCCATCTTGGTCCATGTAGCGGGAAGCCAGGGCTCACAATTCACTAGAACCTCAGTGCTGCGATGGTTCGGACGAGTTGCCTGGTGTTTGTAAGAACGTTTGCAAGGAGGTCGGAGAGGAATACAGGAAGAAGTATGAAGCAGAGATGAAAATTCGCAAGACGGTAAGCAACCCCCTTGCCCCAATATTCCACTGATTAACACGTCGCTATTAGGGGTCTAAGATTCGTTCAACGTACATTGCCTTTGCTCACAAAGAAAAGAAACGTTTGCAAGAGCGAGTTGAAACCTTAGAGAAAGAGATTACTTCCAAGGAGAAGGAAGTAGAGCGGTTGAAAGGTGCGTCGTATACCTTCTTGAGTTCATCTGATTCTCATTCCCTTGTCAGATATCGCTGAGCGCACGGAATCCCTTTCCGCAGCTGCCCTCGAACGCAAGAAACAATCTCGTGAGCGACTCCTGACTGCCCGTTTTCTATATTGCAACTGAACGCAATGTTTCTGTAGCCCTCTACCAAACTCTCATTGAACACCATAACGCCCTCAAGTCTCTCCAACGCGAGCACAAAAAGCACCTCGAAAACGAGAAGAAACTCGGTGAGATCCTGGATACCCTTCGCCGCGGGTACAACCCGAACTACCAAGACATGGCTGTTCTGGAAGCCGTTCGTGGATGGGAAGAGCACGCAGGCCTTCCCCATATCAATGAAGTTCGCAAAGAGGATGGAACGACAGAAGAGACAAAGGAGGATGTCAAGGAGAAGGAAGAAGAGGCTTTGGAGGAAGGCATGTGGGACGCTGATAAGTTGAAGTATCAGTTGGACGGATTGTTACGCACGGATTACACGTCATTGCTACTGGAACACGATGAATTTACTCGGTCTGGTGGAGAGGATGAAGAAAGTGCTAGTAAGTTTATGTGTTTGAGTTCCAGTAACACGCAGGGTACTGATATGTTACTGCTAGTTTACGATATTACGCAATACTTGCCCGACTCTGTTCTCGAATATTATGATCAATTCAAGGATAGCATTGTCTCGATCCTAGAAACACTCCGCATCATCCCGGCGACTGACAAGACATCAGGTACCTTCCTTCCCTCGATTTCTGTCCTCACGCTTATACTTGTCGTCACAGCTGACGCCTCCCGAGCCCGCCAGGCATTCACGGATGCTGAGAGCCAACTCAGAAAGCTCCGAGATGAGAAGAAGAATACCGAAGAAGACATTTCGGAGATCTTCGATGTCGAAGGTTTCGGCGCCGATGGCGAATGGAAGAAACTTGACGGTACCTGTCTTGAGTACGACACCGGAGAGTACATCTACGAAGCTTGTCTTTTCAACGAGGCGAAACAAAAGCCCAAAAATGGTGGAATGACCTACAGTCTTGGGTGGGTGTTCATCGCTACTTTCCAACGAGTTGATTCCTGAAATGTCTGGAATAGACGGTTCGATTCATGGAATCCTTCACCAGAAGTAAAACCTGGAACACCCGAGTATTACTCGAAGCAGGTATACAAGCATGGTGCGAGGTGCTGGAATGGACCGGAACGTAATGTCGTTGTAAGTCTCGTCCCCCCGAGTTGGTTCAGATCCTGGTAATTGACAAAATCCCTTAGCTTGTCATGAGCTGTGGCACCGAGAACGCCATTACTTCCGTGCAAGAGCTCGAGAAGTGCGAATACCAGTTTACGGGCACATCGCCAGCGTTGTGCTTGCCAGTGAACGAGTCGAACAACAAGTCCCGAGAGGAACTGTAACCTTTGGATTCGAGAGGGTAGTGGCTAGCGACGAGGGTTTTATAGTCCCTCCGCGCGTGAGTGGACCCACCCCGTAACTTGGAGGTACCAGGGTGGTACATCGTTGTCACTAGGTATTTGCGTTTAGTCAATACAATATTGCTCAAATCAGGAAATCCTTCTGTATTCCAAACATCCCCAATTGACCACTGCATTGGCGGGTGACCTGATTGGGGCTATAGAACGTTCAATGACATAAATATAAAAAAGTCCTGCAAACGCAGTGTCCCAGCGCGCTTCCAAATGCCGTCCATGATCACTTAAACCCAAACAATCCCCAAGCAATCATGATTTTATCCACCTCGTCGCGGAGTGTGTCGTGCACGCCAAAAACGAACTAGAACTCTGAAAAATGATTAGGACCACGAGGAAAAAATGTCTATCCAGGAATGTCTGTAGCCTGAGGATTCTTACCACCTCACAGACCCTTCCGTCGCGCTTGTATATTCGTGTCTACTCAGTTCTTCTTGCAATAGTTGTGGTGTCCTTATCACAGGAGTAAACATTCATCTTCGTAGTTATTTTTGCGTGTCATTACTTAGTCTCTGGGTTACTAGAGCTCAGACCTTACTCACACTGAATGTACAAGAAGCCCAATGTATTTGGTGTATGTAGTGTTCTAAGGTGAGCTGTCCTAACAACAGCTGACATCGAGACTTACAAGGAATGACAGATTAAACAATCCATCAAGGGTGATGCCAAAATAATAACAAAATAATAGGAAATTAAATAATAATGACTAAATACCAATAGCACAAATGAAAGTCTTCACTAAGGGCCCAGCCCTACAGCTATGGAGTGCCCATTATTCAGGTGAGCCCCTTATTCAGATGTTACATCAGTCACTACTTCCCAGTGAGTACTTGACCATTATCTATCGTGCCCTGTCCAGCCTCTTTCGGGAGCCTTGACATTGACCAGATGTGGCCACAAGACACCACCTAAAACATTAATTTCTAACATTACTCTACTTTCGGGCCCTTTACAGCACCGTTGACCATAGTAGGTTTCCCTTTCTCCACCTCCTTCCATTTCCATGATGTACTTTCCAAAATGACAACAGCCTGCTCAAAGCGCGTCTCAACTGTGTTCTTCATCAACCACTCTCCCAAAGCACTCATCCCAGCCGAGAATAGGAATAGCAACGAACTCATCACAAAGAACGTTATTGATTCCCCGATTTGTAACCAAGACCCCGTATCACGGACTTGGTTAAAGAATATCAATGTCATCACTGAAATCGGAGACGAGGAGTCAGATGTGGAACGCGAGCTGAGCCATAGTAGGAGATGTGAACGCACCATTGCTTATGCATATTGACACGAGGAGAAGTGAGAATGGTGGGAGTTGAAGGACGTGGTTGAGGTGCGCGAGGATAATAGAGAGCATAACGTATGGTGCGAGCAGTTTATACAACTTCAATAGGACGTGTTAGTTCTCATGTTAATTAACAATGAGGGTGAACGTACGAGCAGAGTTGCCATTGAAAAGGGGTTGAATACGGGTATAAGACGGTACACAGGTTCGAGATAAAACGAACTGTGCTCATTGGTCAGCCTCAAAATATTAAGGGCAAGTTCGGACAGTGAACTCACGATATTGACGCCACACTGCCCATAATGTCAAATCAGTCAAAATCCTCAATAGAACACGGAAGCCACTCACTTCCCAATTCCGAAAAAACCAAGATGCACGAAAAACAAAAATGTAAGAGCAAGCCTTACATGCGCCATATCGAATATGTATCCAGCATCCCTCCCTCCGTTTGCTACCCTCTCTTTTCCCTTAACCGTTGCCATTTTCTCTCTTAGAGTCAGGTCCATGTAATCCGGGTGCTTGATAATTTTCTCCGAGATTACCCAGCCAAGCAACACCGCCGAATATGTGACGAAGAATAGACCCTCGACACTTATTGAGAGGATGATGAAGCATGGTCCAAAGCCAAGGAAGTACGTAAGGAGTTTGGATGAGGTGGTGTGGTGTGGAACGTTATCAATGTAGGGAAATAAGGATGGAATGACTAGTGGACGGGGTGTTAGGTGAAGCAGAATCGCGACTACAAACGAACGACTCACCAAACAAGATCCAATTGAGGACCCTCACTATGAGCGGAAGCCCAAGCTTCCACTGAAGACTGAGCGACGAGTATGTCGTGGCAATCGTGATTGCGAGGACGGAAAGTCTCTGGGCGTTGCAGGTATTAGTAGTTGAGCGCTGCACAAGGCGAGGAACGTACCTGGAACGTAAACTTCTTTTCCATCCTCTTCCTTACCTCCCTCCCGAACTCTTTTTCAATTTCTGTCAAAACGAGTGGCAGTGCATACTGGCCGACAGCCAGGAAGGCGATCCCACCCATTGCACTACAGACGGATAAGTCGTCAGCAAGCAACTAAATTTTAAGCATGACTCACATAAAGAAGACATTCTCCCTTCGATCCACAGGCACCCACGGGAACAACGCGCATAAACCACACATAATATACCACAGCGACAACGAATGCGGAGCTGAACGACGGAGGTGAGATCTCCCATTTTCTTCAAGGAGCCAACCGTTCGAAACAGCCAAAATGCCAAGAGACCAGACGATCCTGTGCGTGTATCCCATCTACTACGTTCAGGATCTCGAATCAAAGGGGATAGGAAACAGGAACAACGTACTGCTAGTCCGAGGAGTGCGCCCAACACCAGGACAAGGTGCGGTACATGATCCTTCATGCTGTTCAATACACGCACGTTAAGGAGAGGGGCCGTGAAGTATGGGAAGCCCTGTCGTAGGAACTGGGACCAGAAATACGCTGGGAACGAGACATAGATGTAGTAACTCCATGGTGACCTTTGCACGTAGAATACCACCCACATTGTGAGCGCAATAAGAATAGGAATGGGTGTTAGAAGAGATGTGATAAGGCTGTTTTGTGGGGATGTGGGGTTGTCGAGAGGACGGATAATATACAGTGATGCGTAGAGCATCCACCCTAGATAGGCGAATGTTACTACAGTACGGAGGAGGGTCCTGTCATACGTTTGGAGATAGTGAAGGCCCTTAAGCGCCTCCTGGATGAGGGTGTGTGAGGCGTGTTGGGCGTCGTGCCATTGCGAGGCATTGATGAGAGTTTGTATGCGTTCGAGTTCTTGGACACGCTTAGGAATCGAACCAGATTCGAGGGGTGGGTAAGGCTTGTAAAAGAGCGTGTGGGCTTTCTTGAGTTCTATCGAATACGCGTTAAGACGGGCAGTCGAACGAGAACCACAACTTACCATGTTTAACTAGATACTGCTCCAAGATCACTCTCGCATTGATCTCCGCTGCCTCCGCCAATGTCCTCTTTCCCAGCTTAGGCTCCAAGTACCCAGGTCGATCAGGATCAACATCCGGCAACACGCCAACAGAGTTCACGGGCCATGAAATACCAATAAGCGCTGACATGAGCGCTGCAATATCCGCCTGCTCAACATCTCGTCTATAAAGGTGATTGAGGCCCCATGGCATGGAGTATGCATCGTGGGAGGACGGCGTAGTGTCCGGAAGAGGTTTGCGGATCCCTTTACCCCAGGCGATGAGAGGCGTGCGCGTACAGTCAGGGTCTGTCGGAAAAGGCGGTTAGGTGAGGCTGGGGAAGGCGGACAGAAAACTCACGTCCATCGCCGTGGTTTCCTATGACCGACATGCCATGATCAGCCGTAAATATGTAACTTGTCTCATCATCTTTGTAGAATTCTCGCATGAGCTCTTCCGTACGCTTGACGATTTCATCGACGGCTTGGATATTTTTCATGTACTCAAGCGAATGAGGTCGATACGAATGGCCCGTCGTATCCAGACCCAGAAGATGCAGGAAGAAGACGACTTTGTCCGACCGAAGTTTGGCATCAAGGATAGCATCTGTAGTTGCGTTACGGAGTAACGTTTCTACTTGGTTGAGCACCCATCGGTCAAGGTCGACAGCATCTAGTGAACAGGTCAGTTATGACTTGGTAACGAGGAAGAAATACATACCCTTCGTGAAATCCTCCTCCTCTGCATCATATGACCATTCAAGTACCCTACCAGGAACAGCACCACGGGCGAACATAGGTAATATATCAGGTGAACCAAAAGAAAACGTCGTGCTAGATTGATTGAATACGGAGTCGAAATCCACTGGGTTAGTCTTCCATCCCTATACATCCCTCAGCCTTTTCTCTTGTTGTTATCGCATTGAAAAGACGAACATACCTTTGTCACAGCGGATACGTCTTCATACATCCCCCCAATAATAGCGACATGACCTGGTCGACTCTCTGTAGGTACCCTGGTATGGGAGATCCCAAACGCCCCACGTGTTTCCACAATGGATCTCAGATATGGCGCAACAACCCTGGGCGAGCCTTTGATGTTCGGGAACGGGCTATCATTGAACAACAGGTCAGCTCGCAAGCCGTCACCTGGCCACACCCGTTTCACGGTCAGAATTCGGCGTGAATTCGAGTAATTGTGACGTACCAACGATCAGAACCAGCCTTTTCGCCTCGGCTTGCTTCATCTGAAGTTGTTTCATTCCATGGACGACAGGGCTCGTGAAATAGCAGTCGAAAACTGAGCCGATGAAGACGAGGTGGAAGAGGAAGCCAACAAACAGGAGCCTTCCGACGCTGTAGTTTGTTCTGACCGCGCCATTGTGCGCAGCTGGTGACATGGGTTAGTCCACGTATTCCTGTGAGGAGTTTAAGTATACGTTATTTACAACTTGTGAAGGTGCATACCTGGCTCTAGGTGGACATTCGTGTGGTAATGACGGAACGGAGCACGTTAAGGAGTTAAAGAGTCACGTGGATGAGATTAGGAGGTGTCGATCATTTGAAATGGGTCCCACTCTCCCCCCTGCACACAATGTCCAAGCGCAAAGTCGCATACTACTATGATGGTATGGGTCCGTATCTATCACATTTCGCTTGAAGCATTGATTACTCGCGCCCCTACAGTTGATGTCGGCTCGTACACATACGGCCTTGGTCACCCCATGAAACCTCACCGAATACGGGTCACTCATGACCTGGTTGCTGCCTACGACATGCTACCGAAGATGCACGTCCTGGTGAGTAGTAATACCTTCCGTTTCGGCGCTCAGACACTACCCTATAGTGCACTCAACTATTTTTTGCAGCGGCCCAAACGAGCCTCTCCCGAAATGATGACTGCCTTCCACACCGACGAATACGTTCACTTCCTCACCCGTGTCACGCCAGAGACAGCCGAAGAGCTCACTTACCACGGAACAAGATGTTAGCCGCATACTCCATCCTCTTTCCCTCCGAAACTCATACTTCACGCTGTCTTCCAGTTCTGGTAGGAGACGATAACCCAGCTTTCGAAGGATTATTCGAGTTCTGTTCAATATCGGCAGGAGGCTCAATCTGTGCGTGGCAGTCTTACTCTCGCAACACCACTCAACTAACTGCAAACTGCAAACACAGGTGCCGCTCAACGAATAGCTTCTGGTGCTGCCGACATCGCTATCAACTGGGCTGGCGGTCTACACCATGCCAAAAAGCGCGAAGCATCCGGCTTCTGCTATATCAATGACATCGTCCTTGGTATCCTTGAACTCCTCCGCTCATACCCTCGCGTCCTCTATATCGATATCGACTGCCACCACGGCGATGGCGTCGAGGAAGCCTTCTACACCACTGACAGAGTCATGACCTGTAGTTTTCACAAGTTTGGCGAGTACTTCCCCGGTACTGGGACTCAGGAAGACAAAGGCAGAGGGAAAGGAAAGGGGTATGCAATCAACGTACCGCTGAAGGATGGAATCACGGACGAGTCCTTCAAGAGTGTATTTGAACCTGTAAGTCCGTTTAGTACTGCACCGGCCTCGGTGAATGTTGGAGATGTATGATTATGAGGAATTCTAGGTGATTGCGAAGATTCTCGACGTATTCCAACCCTCGGCGGTTGTACTCCAATGTGGCGCTGACTCGTTAGCGGGAGATAAACTCGGGTGTTTCAATATAACGATGAACGGGCACGCGCACTGCGTACAGTTCCTCCGGAAACAGAATATACCGCTCATTCTATTAGGTGGTGGAGGATACACGGTGAAGAATGTCGCAAGGACATGGACGTATGAAACTGCATGTGCTCTCGGGATCGAAAACGACATTGACCCCCATATACCATGGAACGAGTACTTCGAATGGTTCGCTCCAAGATACCGATTAGAAGTCGTAGGAAATAATATGGATGATTTGAACATAAAAGATGGTTCCCTTGATCGAGTTCGGTGAGTTTTACCCTTATCGTGAGCCATTAAAGCGATATCAATCCCGGATGAATGATAGGGTCACCGCTCTTGAACATCTACAAGACTTAATTCACGCGCCTTCAGTACAGATGCATGATGTCCCGAGGGAGAGCCTCGGTCATCATCTTGGGTTTGTGAGGGATGAGCAAGGATGGGATGAGCTTGATGAACGCCTGGCCCGTAAGGTTCCCCATATACTTACCAACTCAAATTCTCATGTACAGCATATCAGAACATGCACGATACGTTTACAACCTTCAAGAATCTTCCTCTGCCTCCTCTGATTCTGACGGTGAGGAATCCTGGGACTCGGATGACTCATCCAGCAGCTGGCGACGCCAGAGCAATGGACGCAGTCGTTCTTCAGTAGCTGGTAAATCCATCAGGAACGGTAACACAGCTAATGGGTCGGGCAACAACGGATCGCGCAAACGGATGAGCCTATTGACAAATCGGTATTTCGACGTTCCAGTGCAAGAAAACGGGTTTGGACATTTCGAATGTGGGGCACCCCTGGGTAAAAATGTGAAAAGGAGGTTCTTTAATTATCCCGAGAAGTGGGATAATATGAACAGTGGATTGACGATGAGAGATGCGTTTTCGCCATTGTCGAAGACGTATCAGCTTGCAGGGCTGATGGAACGTGGAGGACGAGATAAAGAAGCAGACACCGTGGACGAGGATTGGGATGATAATAATAGCAGCATGGCTGTCGATTCATGACCAGGGCGGAGTCTTGTGTGGTTGACGTTTTTATCTGGCCCAACAGCTTGTACTTTAACATCACCGAATCGAAGAACGGGTGTTTCCCGCTGATTTCGTTTGTATCTCCAGCTCCCTACGCGACCGGGACGATTGTGGTGGTTGTGGAGAAACTCTGGATCCCGCTCACTGCCATCGGTGGTCCTGCACCATGCGGCGGCCCTGCATATAGGTTGTGTGATTCGGAATTCAAAGTCAGGCTAGCGGGTGTTCAAATGCCCATCCTTGTTCATTCGAGTATCGGGCGCCGATATGACGCAGTCACATTATGAGCGCAAAGCTGCTTGGGCCGCATTGGTGGGAGAGACGTCGACTCCATCAATATTTTGCTATTGCTTCGTCCCTTTGAGCTCCCCTACATGGGTTCTTTTGGTGGAGCTGTTCTGGTTTCGGCGGCCGCCTGGACGAACCCCCCAAACAAGCTAAAAGGTCTTCGTTTCGGAAATTGCCAGGGTTGCTTTTCACGGACATCAAGCTCTCCCACTTGCCACAAATTCGGATTCTGGAGGATACCATGATACATAATAATTGTATTGTAGATTCAATACAACTCTCAGGCGTTCAGAATCCACTTGGCGAGACTCATTTGTTCGGATTCGTCTCTGGTGTCCCTCCTTCAATGCAAGGAAATCTTTACCTGTTTTCACTACCACACGGCGTAAAACAAGGCGCTTTGGTGTGTGTAATTGGACCCTTCTTCCGCCATTTAATTCCCTCTGTTTTCTAAAACCTTCATTCTGCAGCATTTAAATCTCGGACGTCGTGCCGAAAGTGAGTTTATCACGTGCGATCAAAGGCAAGGCTATTTCTGTCCGGTCCCTCTACTTCGACGACCGGTAGAAGGGGAGGGACAGTCTGATATGTCTGTGGAACATTAGAGCTTACTAATTCATCGATTCAACTGCACAAGAGCACTTACGACCTGTCTTCTCGTCACCCTGTCAAACCGTTGCAAAGGTGCCACCATGTTTCATGATCCATGTACATATACTTACATTTCCAAACCTCCAACGCCCTCCGTAGAGAGCGGACGTGAGGTTGACAGGATCAAATACAAACCGCCCACCCTTTTAAGTACACCAACCCTCCTGGTAATATATGTCACTTTGTGCCCCGTCGCCGCTTTTCGGCTTCGCCCTTCTCGGTGCTGACTTTATTTCTTATTCCACCATTGCCAGTTGCTTTGCACTACCGTGGCATGCACATGGATGCTACACACGTCACATCAACCGCCTCGGCATCACAGTATGCATTGTACCCGCTTAGTGCTCTCGACGTCCTATTCGAACGGACGACCTTTGTGACTGGATGGCTCGTTGAGGGTACCATTGATAGTGTGGCTCTTGCAGCTGCTCTCAGACGTGTGACTGAAAAATGGCGTATGCTGGCCGGGAGACTCGTTTCGCAAAAGGTTAACGAGGTGAGTTTGCTCTGATAAAAAGAATGATCGGGAAGGCTCATCGAGAATCCGCCATGCTTCTCTTTATGAATTCTTCCCAGAAAACGGAATGGTACCTACGCATACCCCTCGGGGTTCTCCCACCACACGACACATATCCGACCTTCTCATTGACAACGACAATCTCCGAACACCCTCTAACACATTACGTACCTATTCCATTCACCTCGCCCTCCCCATCCTTCCCTCCACATGTTTTCATCCATCCTTCTACGCCGCGACAATACTCTGTATGGGAGGGTACCAGCCACCCACTAACATGCTGGCATTTGACGTACTTCCCCGCCGGGGCGGAGAACAATCGTGATTATACATGTATCGGATTCTCAAGATCTCATGGGCTGTTTGATGGCGGAGGTGCTGCGATGGTCATGCGCGCCCTCGTGGCCGAAATGAAAGGTACCGAGTGGACCATTCCTCCACTCCCACTTGCATACCCCAATGCAAACGTGAACCCGGTGAAGGAATGCGTGGAACAGGAGGTGAAGATGCAGGAGGTGCAGTCGAGTGCATTTGGAAGTGATTATTCTGGGATGGCGGTGTTGGGGATTAAGGGTGCTTTGAAGCTTGCGGCATGGCATGCGAGGGAGAAGTGGTGGAGAGGCGCTCATAGACAGATTGTGCTCTTGCCGAAGGAGGTGTTGAATGTGCTTGTGGAAGGTGTGAGGGCTGAAATTAGGAGGTGGAGGGAGGGTGCGGAAGGGGTTACGACTGGGGACGTTTTGGTCGCTTGGCTACTGAAGGTCCGTTGAACCTGTTCTATCATCTAGACTGAATTGCTAACTGATGGATGGTAGACTGTATACTCGAAAGGAACGTCACTGGATACCATCGTGAATTGCAGCAACCTCGCCTCGTTCAGACACCTCATTCCCTCTTCTGACCTTCAATCTATCGACTTGTATCCGCACAATGCGTTTATCCCCCTCCCATACCCACTCTTCACCGTGTCCGACCTGCAGACAATACCCCTTCATGAACTAACACACATCCTCCACACTGCACGATCCTCTTACTCCCTCAATCACGTTGGGCAGGGATACAAACTCGTAACCCAATCCGTGACGACTTTCCTCGTCAGTCCGCACGCACACGAAAACCTTCTAATTTCAAACGTGTCCGCGTCGAGGATTCTGGAGAGCGATTGGAGTGCGGTCGGCGCGGAGAAGACGCTGTGTGGGTATAGGTATCAGATTACACCGAACGAACTTCTGTTGACGAATTCGGTGTTTATTGCGGGGCGGTTGGAAGATGGTAGTACGGTTTTGGATGTTACGTTGAACAAGGTAAGGGCTGGCTTGTTGGTTGATGAGGTGAGGAAGCTGTCAAGGGAGGCTGGCGTGAAGGCGTGATGGAACGCCAGTCTCGATTTTTACTAAAGTTCTGTCTATATTTCGCATCTCGGGACTGAGTTGGCCGGTCTGTGTGGTTCTTTTGCTTCTAGTGATAACATATACCTAATGCTTTTGTTGCCTGTCTGTCCGTTGTGTATATATGATTCTCGGAGACACTAGAGGGCGAGAGATGAGTTGAGGTAGCGTAGAAATACAAGCTCTAGATGTTGCCGGGCTCGTCTAAATCACACTATGAGCCCATTGAAGCCCCTCAAGGGGGAATATCAATCACGTCGACTCACCAAACTGCGCTACCCGTGTTTCTACTTGAGCTTAATACATTTCAAATGGATTGGCTTTGTCTGGGCGTATTCCACCTTGGGCTATACAATCTTTCATGTCAAAGGTATGTAATTTGTCCGGGCCGAAAGCAAGCAAATGAGGTCACATGAAATGTGACAGAACGCGCCTGTTACCATCACCACGAGCCTAATAATAAAATTAATGAGAACAAACTCAAGTCGTACGAGGAGAAACTCGTGATAATATATTACACCAACCCCACATCACCCAGCACACGAAAATCCCAACAACTTCTTCAGCGACGACAGCTAATGCCACGCACGACTAAAACGAACGGTGCAGCCAAATCTGTCGCACCCGCACATCAAGAAGATAACTTTCTAATCAAATGGGCGACGAGGTTGGCCGTGGTGTTGCTCTTCGTTTCACTATGTGGATGGCTTGATACTGTCAAGGTTTATTTCATCCCTCCTCACCCTCCCACAAACCCCTTCCTAACGCCCAAACGCAGGACCGGTGGTACGTCCTAGATCCAACTTCTCTACACCAACTCGCCCAAGAAGCCATCACCATCGCGGGACCCAACAACACCCAAGGCATGATCAACCACATCGTCTCCACCCTCTCAACAACCCACTCCCCCTCCACCATCCGCCTCAACACCAACACCTCTGAATGGGTCTTCAACAACGCCGGAGGCGCCATGGGTGCGATGTATATCATCCATGCGAGTATTACGGAGTATTTGATTGTTTTTGGGACGCCGTTGGGTACGGAGGGGCATACGGGGTTGCATACTGCGGATGATTATTTTCATATTTTGGTGGGTGAGCAGTGGGCTTTTAGGGCGGGGAGTTTGGAGATGGAGAGGTATCCGCCGGGGAGTGTGCATCATTTGCCGAGGGGGACTGCGAAGCAGTATAAGATGCATGAGGGGTGTTTTGCTTTGGAGTATGCTAGAGGTGCGTTTTTGTTTTTGTTTTTGTTTTTGTTTTTGTTTTTGTTTTTTTTGTTTTTTTTTTTTTTTTTGGTTGGTGGTTTGGTGCTGATGGTTGGTTTTTGTAGGTTGGATCCCGTTGATGTTGCCGTTTGGGTTTGCGGATACGTTGACTTCGACGTTGGATGTTCCGACGTTGTATCATACCGTTCGGATTACGGCGAGGGAGATGATTGGTAACTTGTTGATTGGGAAGATCTAATGAGGATGTGTTTTTGTTGCTCTAGACTTCATTTAATTTAATTGGAACTTTGGGTTCGGTAAAAGCAATCACTTGAGTAGCTTTGATGCAGGGGTAGGCGACCTGAGTACGCCTGTGCCCATGAGCATGTTTTCTTAAATGGGTACGCCCACCGTCTTCCGTTTCAGAACAACTTGATTCTCCGCATTAATATTGACGGTATCCTGTGATAAGCTGTCGGAACATAGAAATAAGCGGCATGGGCGGCCCGAGATCAAATTCATGCGCATTGGGACGAATTTAGGAGCATCCACGATGATTACGCCCCAAGTAAGCTAAAAGGTGAGTCGAAACCATCTCTCTTTTTTGTTTTTGAATATGCGCTGTTTGCGGATCTCTGACCACAGCATATAGAGTGCATCCTTGGGAAGGTAACCGACAAGGCAATGAGTTATATGAAACAGCTTGCCCCAGCAGAAGAAGGAGGAAGAACAGAAATCACAGAGTGGCAAGAAAAACACTGATATAGCCCTAAGCCAACACAAGTAAGTCACATCCCTCCGTTCTTCCCCCCGTGGTCAAAGATTTCTCTCTAGTGACAAAACGTACCTCTTGTTTTAGATGGACCCAAGCAAAATGTGGCGAGCAGTGCAAATTGACGTGACAATATGCATTACTCTTGCTTATCGCTGATCTAAGCCTTCCTTATTGTTTTCTTTATTGTTTCATCATTGACCAGGTCTAGGACCAGGTCTGAGTCATTAGTCAGTATATAAGTGTTTAGGATACAAGATGTACAGGCAGTCTTTGCCTCTGTCCTTTAACAGAGTATAGTTGTGCCTGTTCATTTGACTGGTGTGATTATTTTGTGAGGATTCTATTTCTATCCTCCATGTGACTTAATGTTACATATTTTTGAACACCTATTCTACTACTCTTACCATCTCTTGTATCTATCTCTTTCAGTGACTCTTTGAGGATTGGCCTCCCTACAACATATCGCCACAAGCCTTTGTTTCGATTTCTGTGTTTCATAAAGTGAGTACTCAAGTTTTAGTATGTCATATGATCAGAACCTCACAAGAACATATACTGAAATCCATGGTGTGTTGGAGCAAGGACAAGCCATCTTAGGGGCAGATTTATCTGAACCTGAAGGGCTGAATCAAGCTGCTAGTGAGGCAGTTGATCAGACCACCATGGCAGGTCCCTCAGGACAGCCAGGTGATGGAGAGGGTGTTCACTAGGGCAATGAGCATGGAGGACAAGACCCTGCTGGACAGTGTGGTACCACAACCAGCAAAGATGTGTCAGGCATAGGGTTGAGTCAGGACTCACTGGGGATCCAGCAGTACTCAACACCCAAGGGAAAGGTGACTGAAGTACAGCCACACAAGCCCAATAAAGGCAGTGATGAGGATGGCTTCCAAAAGCCTAAAGTGACCTCACGACCCAGTTCACCAAAGACCACCTCAGGGATTAAGGACAGGAGCAGGTACTTCCTGAAATCCTTTAGAGACCCATATGAAGATGGGGAGGGCAACAGTGACAGGTTAGGAATTTTTCAACCCAGTAACACTGGTCAGGAGGAGCCATTGCTAGGTACATCTACTATAAAGTACAACATAGAAGATGAACTGCCACTGAATATAACTGTGTGGAGGCAAGTTCCCTGTTGAGTTCCTCTTGCAGAGACAGATGAGCAGGAGTGGCATGAAGAAGTCTTAGCACTCAAAATTGAGAATGCTAAAATTCAGGCAGAAGCTGATGCTTACTGAATGTCATATGCTGAAGTCACAAAGTTGCTCTCAGCCAAGCACCCAGTGGTTCATGAACCCCAGCCAAAGGCCAAGAATAGCATGAGTGTTGCTGGCGACTGAGAAAAGGGTAGAGTGGGAAAGGGAAAGTCAAAGAAAGACACCCTACAGCCTAGGGGGATGTCTCAACAACCCTTCAACAGAGCATCATTGACCCTACCTACCTCAAGCCTCCTGAAGAGAGCAATGCAAGGAGACCCTGATGGGGACCCCAGCTCATCATTTGACTCTGATCCAATGATAATGAGGCTGGCAATGGAGGTGGCAATGGTGGCCATCATTGCAAAGGCAGAAAGCCAGAATCGGATGAGAATTCAGGTCCGGAGGTGTTCAACGAGGAACCTGAGTCTGACCATCCAAGTGGCTCTGATGGTACATGCCAATGGAAGTGTGAATCCTGTCATCAGTATAGGGCTAAGATGACTAAGATGAGGTACCAGCTGAATTTCCTGAAGGAAGACCCACTGTTTAAATATAATGGTGAGGTTCAAGCATCCATGTTCAAGAAATGGGTCTGAGAGGTATGATCTTGGGTCAAACATGGTCAATTGTCTGATAGGCAGGGAGTATTGTCGACTGGAAAGTATCTTGGTGGACATGCTTATCACTTTTAGGAGCATGACATCCTTGACTTGAAAAAGAGCTATAAATCTCTTACCAAATATTTCAAGGTGATGTTCAACTACATCTTCCCTGCTGATTTCCATATGCAACAAGACAAATTTGATGCATGTGAACAGCAGGACTTGTCAGTTCTGGACTTCTTGCGACAATTGCATGAGATTGCCCACACCATAGGTGACCTGGAAGAAAAGGACATTGTGTTAGCTTTCTGGTGCTGGTGCAGACCATACCTTCGATTTGAGATGTCCCATGAGGGTATTGACCTTGCAGTATGTCTCTCGTTGCATTGGAATCAGTAGCCTTGAGACACAAATGTGCTCACAAGATTGTTGATGAGGAGAGTAAAAAGCCTAAGAAATTTATGTCAAAGGCTGGAAGCTCACCCCAGAAACCTGATGAGAATCCACAGAGCAACAGCCTTCCTTCCAAACCCAATTCTGACAAGGGCACTGAGAAACCCAAGCAGTCACAAAAAGTGGAGTCTTCTCAGACTCAGGGAAACAGCTTGATGAAGCAGAAGGACCCCAAACAGACCAAGTGCCTTTGAGCTGAGGGCTGTTGCTATAGGTGTGAATCAAAAGACCATCTGTTTAAGGATTGCCCAGAATGCACATCCAAGAAGCTGCCAATTAGCTTAAGGTCAATGGGGACAAGTATCCTGACTGACCCAAAGCTTGCTGCTTTAGGCAAGGGTTTGTGGATGGGTCTATTTGCAGCTCGGACTGTTGCTGACAGTGATGATGATGAGGACACCCTAGTGGGCAGCATCAGTGATGATGAACTCAGGCAGTGGCTGAGAACCTCACTACTCAAGGACTTGAAGGCTGCTGTACCATTAGAATTGGACTACCTAGGTGACAGTGCACTTTCCTCACCATTTGCCAAGAATAGGTTCTCACTGAATGACCAGGGGTGCATCATTGAGGGTGGTTGTGGTCTTGGGCATGTCTTGCTTTACGATCAGCACAACTGTGATGAGTACAAGCTCAGTTATGATGATTTAGCCAACCCAGAGTTTGATGTGGTAAAATGGCTCATGAACTGCAAACTTGAGTGGTTTGATGAGCTGATATGGACCTCATGAGATGTGAGCTGGAGTGGACCTTGGCTAGAGGAGGTCATTGCAAGGATGAGGGATGAAAGCAATGAAACACATACCCTGGGGAGTAGCAAGACTAACATCACTACCAAGGGTGAATATCATGAACCAGATTCCTCTCGAATCAAGAGGACTGCCTTATATTTCAAGCAACCTGATGATCTGCTTCCACAACCTTTGGTTGTGGTAATTAAGATAGCCAGTCAGGCCTGTCATGCACTGATTGACACTGGCTTGCTTGGAGATTTTGTGTCAATGACCCTAGTGGATCAGTTAAAGTTGAAAGTCAATCAGCTTGAAATGCCACTCACTCTACAGTTAGCAATTGCAGGCTCTTGGAGTAAAATCAAGTGCCCAGTTGACACTGATTTTGAGTACCAGGATGTGCAGAAAAAACACACATTCTATGTCACCAACCTGGATAGCCATGATGTGATTCTGGGCCTGCTGTTCTTGATACAGCACAGTGTCATGATTGGATTTAACCCCTCACAGATGACAATTCGGAGTGACAAGGCATTGCCTCTCCAGCATGATCAGTCTTTCACATTGTCTGCAAGCATGATGGAGTTGAGTGAGGAAGAGGTTGAGAGCTACCAGAAGGAGCTCACCTCCTATGTGAGAGATATTTGCAAGGAGGCAATAGAAACCCCCCTGCTGCCCCTATGAGCCATTAATCACATCATCCCATTGATTGACAAGTCGAAGGTGTATGCCTGGAGGCTGTCAAAATGTTCAGAAGCCTTGAAACCACTCTGGAGGGCGACATACAAAGATTACTTGCATACTGGTCATTGGGAGTTTTGGAGCAGGACAAATTCAGTACCTATGATCATGCTCTGTAAGCCTATGAAAGATGGCACTGTGAGGATTCAGACAGTACTTGACACTCAGCAATGCAATAAGAATACCTGGAAGTTGGCATTGCTACTTCCAGATATAGACACAATCTTGCACAATGTGGTTTCTCATAAGTTCAGGTCATTGCTTGATGGCAAGGATGCCTATGAGCAAATCAGGGTCCAGCCAGAGGATGTACTGAAGACATTGTTCACAACACCTGATGGAACTATGGTCAGCCATGTCATGCAGATTGGGGATTGTAACACAGGAGCTACTTATCAGTCACTCATGAACCATATTTTTGTGTCCTATATTGGAGTCTTCATGGATGTGTACCTGGACAACATTGTAGTCTACTCAGACACACCAGAAGATCATGTCAAGCATGTTAAGATTGTGATTGACACACTCTGTAAGAACAAGTTCTACCTAAGTGAACATAAGCTGCAGTTCTTCATAGACGAGCTGCACATACTTGGGCATGTAATTGATGAGCAAGGCATCAGGATGGACCCCACTAAGGTTGATAAAGTTGCCAGCTGGAAAACCCCCATGAACAAGTCCATATTATTATCATTCATTGGGGCTGTTGGTTATCTTGCAAGCAGATGTGAGGGGATCCATATCCTATGGCACTGCTCTCGAAGTGGGCATCAGCAGGATCCATATGGAAATGGACACCAACTGAGCAGCAGGCCTTTGACAAAGTCAAGAGTCTAGTCCAGAAATGGTGGGACCTTCATTGGGTAGCACTTGATTACAGCCCAGGAGCAGAGTCAATCAATCTGACTTGCAATGCGAGTTTGACAGGAGGGAGCAGTGTTTTATCTCAAGATAACGATTGTACAAATGCAAAGATTGTTGTGTTCTGGTCCAGAAAATTTAATACCACCCAACAAAATTATCCTGTGCACAAGCTTGAACTACTAGCCATAGTAGAGTCTCTGAAATGATTCCAGCACTTACTACATGGCATAAAGTTCAGGATCTACACTGACCACAAAGGACTTGAGTGGTTGGTGACTCAGTGAAAGTTGTTGCCTCAACAGGCATGATGGCTCGAGGCCATAAGTGAATTCAACTTTGACATTATCCATATCCCTGGTGAAATGAACATGGTGGCCAATGCACTATCACGAATCTACAGCAATGAACCTAAAGGGACAGTCAGAGCAGCCAGTGAATATGTGGAGGTTGAAGAAGAAAACACACCTCCAAAGGTCCTCTTGAGCCTAGTGACCTCACTGCTATACACTGGAAATGTGATTCTCTCAAGAATATCAACATGGAGCTTGTCTTCAGCTTGGGATGCCTTCTCAAATGCTAAACAAGTGGTCCTGAAGCTACCAGAGCATACAGAACCACTGGAGGGCATGTCGGGTGAGTCCACTGCCAATGAGGCACTGAATGACAGCCTCAATGATATACCCCCCGAAAACTCAATGACTGAGAACTCACCACCTGAGGTGTTGGACAAAGATCCAATCTTGTTACCAGAGTTAATAGCACTTGGAGATCCTAGTGTGGACATACACAGGAGTATCAAAGACTGGTATGTGGAGGACAAGTTCTTCAAGCTGGTGCTTAAGGATCCAGCTGCCTACAAGAACTTTGATGTCAGTAACAGACTCATATTCTTGAAGACAGCAGGAAAACACATTCTATGCATCCCTGACATAATGGTGGGTGAACAACAAGCACACAAGATGATTATCTCTCATGCTCACTCCCTACTTGCCCACTTGGGGCCCTTGAAAACAACAACATACCTTCGTGATAATGTCTAGTGGAAGGGAATGGTCCTTGACGTGCAGGCTTCCTGTGATTTGTGCAGTACCTGTAAAACATCAAAACCAAATAATCAAGTTGTGTATGGAAAGTTGGCAACACTAGACATACCTACATGACCATGGGAAACCATTGGTATTGACTTCATAGGACCACTACCAGAGTCTGAGAATCTAAATGGGAAGTTTGATATGTTGATGGTTATCATTGACCATTTAACTTCTATGGTACACCTAGTACCTACAAAGCAGACTTATCGTGCTAAAGACATCATGGAAATCATATTTGACAGGGTGTACAAACATCATGGAATGCCCTCACATATTGTCAGTGATAGAGACTCCTTATTCATGAGCACATTCTGGCAAACTCTTAATGAGCTAACTGGGATCGAGCTTTGGATGTCTTCATCTTTCCACCCCCAAACTGACAGAGCAACTGAACGGGCAAACCAAATGATTACCCAGATGCTCTGCCAGTGCATAGCTCCTCATCAGTGTGATTGGGTATCAAAACTCCTGGCTATTGAGTTTGCAATCAACAGTGCTCATTCAGACTCAATGGGATATGCACCATTCATGCTGAACTATGGTTGTATGCCTAGGTCAATGATATTCGAGACAGATGTTGAATACCCAGGAGTGAGAGCATTTGCACAGAAAATGAAGGATGCTGTGATGTCAGCTCATGATGCTATAATAAATGCTAGAGTCAAGCAAACTCACATAGCCAATCGAAAGCATCATGAAGCTCCTTTCACAAAAGGTGACCTTGTATATCTGTCAACCAGGAACCTCAGCATTCTGAAGGGTTGAGCCTGAAAACTTGCTCCGAAGTTCATTGGCCCTTATGCTATCCGTGAGGACTACAAGAATAACACATTCTCATTAGACATACCTTCTGAGCTGAAACAGCAGGGAATCCACCCTGCATTCCATGCAGACCTTCTTTGCATTCATACTCCAAATGATGATTGTCAATTCCCAGGCTGGCAACTGTAGCAAGTTGTTGGTCTTGGGAAAGTCAAGGAGTGGTCTATCGAGAAGATTGGCTCACACCATGGCAAAGGAAAAGATGCTGTTCAAGTTAGTTTACAAGACTGGAGATCATGTCTGGTTGCCATACCATGAAGTCTCTAATCTTGAGGCCATGACACAATATCTTGAGCTGCAGGGAGCATGGTCAATTTCAGATCTACCAAAGTGAACAGCAGCAGAAAAAGACCTACCTGTCATGGGGATGAGTTTTGGCCTTGGAGGGCGAGACAATAGTGCTCAGACCTCCTGTTTAATAGTTAAAAAGAGAGACTCTCGACCCAATAGTTCTGGCCATTGTTTTGTCTGTCAACCCAAATCAACTCAGCACTCTTCTTCAGTATTCATGCTATTCAACCCTTTTAACAATGGTGGCTTCTCCAATGTGGATGTAGAGATGTTCCATCAGGCTGCAGCCACCATTGAGCATGGTGAGTTTGACCACAAGAAACATGTGTTGCCAAAAGGCTATCTTGAGTTTTGTATCGCTCATCAATATGACCACCACCCTCTGCCAATCCCTCAAGGAACAGCTGTCCAAGTAATCACAGATGCTGAGGGAAGGACTCATAAGGTCCTGGCACTAGCTCAGTACAAAGCTGATAGAGAGAATGGCCTATGGCATGGCCAATCACTACTGCATCAAGATGCTTGGCACTCTCAACCCTCACTTACAAGCTCCAACCTTCGAGAGATTTGACCCTCCCTGATACCCTTGTGGAACCAGGTATGGAGGAACTGACAACTTCCAAGGTCGGAAGCCACCCCACATGTTCAGGAACAGAGGCAGTCCAACTCGAGGTGGACATGGTAAAGGAGGTCTGACTCATGGTGGACATGGTGGATGTAGTAGAGGTGGTCCAACTGCCAAGGCCAGACACAAGGGCTGATCCATAACAAGACATTGGATAATAGGCCCTGCTACAAATCCCCAAAGGAGGAAAACATGGAGGCCAGCAGTTCTGGCATCAGTCACAATAACAGTGATGACAAGGCAAGCCCAGTTACTGTTCCAAAGGTGCCATCCTCTGCTGAGTCCAGCAATGTCAGCTCTTTAGGATTATCAGATACCAGCTCTTTTGTTTCTGTGAGCCCTGGCCCAAACACCAGAGGTTCTGTCAGTAAGGACATCAATGCCCAAATGGCTGATCTCATCAAAGACACTCATCTCTCCAGTGGAGTCTGACCAACGACCATCAAGCTCCCTAAAGCCTGATTCCATTTCCCATGTTGTCCAGTGTGTATTATTAGAGAAGTAGGCTTTGTTCGAGAGCCTAGGAGGACATATGTGGCAAGCAGTGCAAATTGACATGACAATACATGTTACTCTCACTTATCGCTAATCTAAGCCTTCCTTATTGTTTTCTTTATTGTTTCATCATTGACCAGGTCTAGGACCAGGTCTGAGTCATTAGTCAGTATATAAGTGTTTAGGATACAAGATGTACAGGCAGTCTTTGCCTCTGTCCTTTAACAGAGTATAGTTGCACCTGTTCATTTGACTGGTGTGATTATTTCATGAAGATTCTATTTCTATTCTCCATGTGACTTAACATTACACAAAACTCCTCAAAACAAAGTGCTTGTCAAAAGACACCAAGCAATACACATTCAGCCTCCTACTGCCAGCCAAAAAACTCAGCCTTGGAACCAAACAGTACATGCAAATCGGCTTCCATTTCAAAGACCATCTAGTTGTATGCCCCCTACACCCCTGTACAACCCATCCTTGACTCCAAAGGTAACAGCACCTTTGACCTGGTCATGAAAACCTACTTCCTGGATCAAGACCAGCCAGGTGGTACAATGAGGAACATCCTTGATTGTCTCCAACACTGTGTTGGAGAAGTCAGTGACCATCACTGACTTCACTGCACTGCAAGATTTTCAAACTCTGCCACACTTCACAGCTGAGTAAAGTGGCTGTGAAGTGCTGTGAGGTCTGATGGTCAACCAGCCTTTGCCATCATAGCCTTCATAGGCAATGTTCAAACAACTGCTCTGCTCAATAGCTTGTCAGTCTTGTCATCATATGCTGCTCTCTCTGAGTCTCTCAGTACCCCTGGTCTCGCCTCCACTCTCTAGTCTAATACTATTGCACTAGTTGTGTACACTCAATGGAATTGTTTTTGACATTCAATTTGTGGCAGGCTATAAGTGGTGGCTTAGTATACAGTGAGTTGTATCCATTTACTTCCCCATGTCAAGCCCTCCAGCCCTCTGCAATATTTGCCAAAAACCAAGTACAGGCTGTCTCAGCCCTCATTATCCCAGTTATACCCCCTGGCCAGTACCCTCTAGATATGCTCAAACTCCTTGCCAGCCTGTCCCATCAGCCAATGTGGGTGAATTCACAAATGGGACACCTGAGTTCCATGTGCATATACCCCTGGTCTACCCATATCATCAGCAAGCATATGACCATAGGGCACCTGCACCATCTTTTTTATCCACTACACAACACATCCTATCTCAACCTGCATTTCCAGCAATTCCTTTTCCACCAGTGATGTTGACTCATCAGACACAATTACCAATGCAACACCCACCACAGTTTAGCAATATATTTCACTCTCCCACTCAATGATCACCAGTACCAGCACCAACTGATGGATGCAAATGAAAATGTGCTGAGGGTATGAAGGCACCTCCAAAAAGGGGAAATCAATCCCCAAGTTCCATCACAAGCCCATCAAGAAGATCTGACTGTGCTGTTTCTGACTTCTGTTCCCAGAGTTGGTCTGCCATCACTTCCAGAAAGAGCACCAGCCCTCCATCCACACCTGATTGCTGACTACAGCCCAATAATGAAGCACTGTAAGGCTTCAGAGTTGAAGCAGCTTTTGACAGATGTTTGGTATTTCATGAGGCACTTAGACACATGTGAACCTCCTAGCAAGATTCATGACACTCTGCCATCTCATGAAAAACCAAAGATGTGCTTTGTAGGCTGCTGCCTGCATCAACTGTGAGTTTGTAAACCTCTGCATGTTTACTACAAGACTAAATTTCAGTAATAGCCCAATGTAGTCAGTTTGGACTAACATCAATGGAATGGCTGATACAATATGTACCCATCTCTTGATGAAACATGGTGAAGAGTGGTGGAAAATTGTCAAATTGGAGAAGTTGAAGGATTGGGACAAGATATCAGACCTAGATGGAGCTGAAGCTGCTTGTGAATCATTTATGGTCAAAGGATTCCATGAATAGCTTGTGCAATGGATTGCTGTTGATGATCAGGTGAGCTTGTTGGTCTACCCATGAGAATCCCAGCAATGCTAATCACACATTCAGTCTCTGAATATAGAAACACCAGAGCTGCACAATCTGATGCTATACCTTAATGCCACTTTTGAGGATAGTGATGTTCCACATAGGAAGCAGATAATGGAGCTTATCTTCAAGAAGTACCACCTCAAGTGGAAAAAGCTTGTTGCTGAGCTACAGGTATGTGTACTTAATATATAACCTTGATTGTTGCACACTGACAAAAATGTATACTATAGAACTCTGATAGGCACATATCATTTACAAGTGATCTTGGTCTGATCTGAACCTCTGATTATTTATGGCTGTCACTGCTCATTACCCAAGCAAAGATAACCATGGAAATCTTGTTATTTGTAGTCATCTTGCTGCATTTCAACATGTATCAGGGATTCATTCAGGAGCAAATTTAGCAGAGCATTTTCTTGTGGTTTTGAAAGAGCTTGGAGTTTCATACAAAGTATGTATCATGTACAGTCACCTAAATGGGATGCTGATGTAGTGGTGCTTATCCTCTAGATTGGTATGGTCACTCTTGACAATGCATTGAATTGTAGATCAATGATGCAAGAGGCTCTCTTCTCAAGGATCTCTGCATTCCTTTTGATACTGAAGGTAACCATGTACAGTAAGTGTTTGCTCTCACTACAAGGTGCTAAAGAGTAGTCTAATTTGTTTACAGATGTTTTCCACATGTCATCAACACCACAGTGAAGGTAGCATTGAAGGAGCTATCTCAGTCAGCCCCTGCACCAGCTCAGGATGACAATATCCCCCTGTATTTCAAAGAGAATGACAATGATTTCAACTATGAAGAGGCACTTCAAAGTGATCTTGTAGCAAAATGTCAGTCACTTGTTACTGCCTGCCATGCAAGTGGACAGCATCATGAGGATCTTCAGGCTACAATCATGGAAGGGAACTCCTCAAGTTCATTCCTGAATGGGAAACACCTCAGAAATGTCCAACTTCTACATGATGTGGACACCTATTGGTCATCAATATACCTTATGAGTGACCAGGTGCTAGAACTCTATCCAGTGGGTGTTTTCATTGCTATTCTGAACTGACAATGCAGAGCGCACTCATTATTATAGGCAATTGATGTTCTCCTCAATAAGGTGAAATATAAAGACATTCACCAATACCTCCTGGACAGCATTGAGCTGTGAGTTTTGTGGGATATTGCTGGCTTTCTCAAAGTTCTGCATGCTTTTCAAACTACACTCTGTGTTGAGAAGGCACCAACCTTGCCAGCTGTCCTTCCTGCTTATGAAGATCTTCTTTCAATGTTACATGATTACAAGATTATTTGTCCACAGTTACAGTGTGCTATCTCAGCCTGTGTAGCAAAGATTGAAGCCTATGTCAAGAAACTGCAAAAGACATGCATTTACGCCCTTGCCATGAGTATGTTAGTCATCCTTAAAATATGGTTTACTTATGTTGCTTAGTTATCAATCTAGTCACCAAGCTTAAGTGGATTAAGGGGCATTGGACAACAGAAGAACATCAGGTAGCAAAAGAATGGATGCTTGGTGCAGTATGTGCTCCAATGCTGTTGCTTGCTCTATTCACTTCCAACATTTTCAGATGTTTGAATACTGAAAGACAAACTGGCACTTGTTGAATTTGTCACAGCCACTATCAAGATCAAGTTCAGCTGGTCCATCAACATTATCCACTCGATTGCAAGCAAGTGGCCATGCACATATCTGCTCACTGAGGATGAAGCTACAACACTCAGCCTCTCAAATCTGTGGGACCCCCACTCTACCTGATGGTGCAGCAAGTTCAGAGAACTCTGATGTGACACTTCCACAACCTCATACACAAGCAGAAATACAAGCTGAGTCAGCTCTTGCAGACAAAAAGGATTGGATTTCAGCTGTGGATGAATTACAACAATATCTCAAAGAAGGTATACTCAATGAAACTGAGTATGGGGACTTCAGCTTCACAAGGTACTGCCAAGTAAGTAATGCTCATTTACTATTGTTTCAGTTATTAATGCTACTTGACACATTAGGCTAAGCAATACCAGTTCCCTGTAATGTATCAGGTTGCTCTCGATATTCTGCCTGTTCAAGCATCATCAGTCACATGCGAGCAGGTGTTCTCATCAAGCAAAGAAACCATCACCCTCTGCCATTCTTGTCTATCACCTGAGCTAATGGAAGTCCTTCAATTCCTCAAGTATACGTATCAGCAAGACTACCTTAATCTGATGGACAGGATGGTTTCATCTGAGCAGGACATGCTCAGTGCAGAAGTGTTGCCCTGGTCAGCATCAACTGACATGGTTCGCGAACTTCTGACAAGGGGCCGGATCGACGAACTTATAGAGCTACTCAATAAATAGAACATCAACCATACAAAAAGTGTGGTAATAATACGTTGTCTTAGAAATAGCCATGACTGATGCTAAGTGCGCCATAACGGCGCTAACTTCACAGTACTTCACAGCACACTGTGTTCGCTGTGAAGCGCGTCACAGTGATGTAACAATCGGCTTCACAGCCGCTGCACTTCACTTTAGGAGCAGCACTAGCCGCACCTGTCCTAATTTCTCCTCGTTCGTCTCATCGCCATCAACATTCGAATCAACACGCAGTCTTGATCATATTTTTATTCTACGCTTTGTTTTGCGGTGTTGTGTCTCTGCTTTTCGACTATGTTGCCGTCGCTTCTACGCTCCTTACCGCGGCTTGGACGGAGATGGAAGCCCCTCAACTTCTCCAATCCAAACTTCGCCCGGATACCAGCGAGCCAGAAAATTGAAGAGGAGACCTTGCCGGATTATATTGCTTCCCGCTATTATCCTGCGCGAATAGGAGAAATCTTCCAGGACCGGTATCAAATTGTAGGAAAACTAGGGTTTGGAGCTAGCTCCACTGTGTGGCTTGCGCGGGACATGAAGTAAGTAACCCGTTCCACCCACGAACGTAACCATCGTGCATCGGCATGCTCACGGACTCGAATCATAGTAACTGTGGTTATGTTACCCTCAAGATCTTTATCAAGTCTGCCTCTATGGGACAGCAATTGGACGATGAGCTCCAGATGTATAAGCGCATCGAGAGAGGCTCGAAAAATCATCCGGGTCGCAGTGCTGTTCGGTCGTTACTAGACTCCTTTGATGTTGATGGGCCCGAGGACAAACATCGGTGCCTCGTCCACCCTCCATTGTGGGAAAGTGTGCTCACCTTTCTGCACCGCAACCCGGTGCAGAGGCTACCGTCACCGGTCCTGGCATTTGTGCTGAAGCGTTTATTTTTGGCGCTGGACTACCTGCATACCGAGTGCCAGATTATCCACACCGGTATATACTCCGGCTCTGTTCTTCTTTGCTTGCACTGTTTACTAACACATGAAAACTACTAGACATCAAGGCTGACAATATCATGTTTGGCATTGCTGATGATTCAGTCTTCCAAGACTTTACGGAAAATGAGCTTCAGAACCCCTGCCCGAGGAAAGAGCTTGACGGAAGAACTATCTACGTGTCCCGGGAGCTCAGAATGCCCCGAGAATGGGGCGCGCCGGTTCTATGTGACTTTGGCTCGGCCATGCCCGGCGGCATAGAGCACTTGGAAGATATCCAGCCTGACATCTATCGGGCGCCGGAGGTGATACTGGAGGTCCCATGGACGTACAGTGTTGATATATGGAATGTGGGATGTATGGTAAGGCAATAAGCCGATTAGCAGTGGTCGGAAATATTCTGACATGTTGCCTCGCCACATAGATATGGAACGTGTTTGAGGGCGGATCTTTGTTCACCGGCTGCGACCCAGAATTTCAGGCTTATCGGAGTCGAGCCCACCTAGCTGAGATTATAAGGCTGCTTGGACCTCCGCCGCCCAGTCTTCTAGCCCGAGGCAGGCTGCGCCATAAGTTCTTTTCGGACGATGGTAAGCTAATAACCATACCCTAGTCTGAATTCCGATATCCGCTCCTTACGTATGACCCCTACAGGTGACTTTTGCGCCAAATTTCTCTTAGGAGATCGGTTTCCGCTTGAGCAGAGGGAAACTACCCTTCAAGGACAGGACAAGGCCCGATTCCTACACCTCATACAGAAGATGTTACAGTGGGAGCCAGAGAAGCGTAGCTCTGCTAGGGAGCTGCAAGAGGATGAGTGGATCTGTAAAAACCTAGAGAGTACATATTAAACGTTTCCAGCATCTGGCGTCCTTCACGCTGGACAAAACTCAGAGCTCGTGCCCGCTCTCTATCCAGTCCTATGTAACCCTCGAGATTGGCCTGCCGCCGCACAAATCTAGTATGATCTCGAGAAGGAAAATAGTACGCCGGCCTCAATTGATCTCGACCGTTGCTGGTGTCATGACCCCACTCGGCCACTTCCATATAATAACGCCCTGTTGACTGCTGAACTGCCATAGTCTGCCATTTGTGCAGATTCATATGACGTACCCCTTCCTGAAGGCGGCCTCTCCAGGTGCTATCAGCTCTGGGAGTGTCTTTGAGCAATTCAAACTAGGTCGGCGGCCCCCTTGATTCTTGACCATCCTCCCATGCCAGAACTACCGAAGGTACTGGTCGCACCCGGCAGAACTATATCGTAGCGATCTAAATCATACACTCAGTAACTCTGTCCTCATAAGCACGACCAATGATCCTGTCATGTCTTTGCACAATAAATAGAGGCTTCTTGCAGATATAGACTGCAATTCTTTATCATGGATGCAGACATAGCTTGAGATAAGACAGCAGGTCACATTGCACAGATGACCTTGGCAAAGTATACATGTTGGGCGGAATACGCCCCGCCAAGGCGCAAACGCTCTGCTTTGCAAACAGGAAATTATGCTGACAGCAACTCAGCCATGCAGCTGGTAAATATTTCTGATAATAAAGTAATACAAACTATAGATATTTATATGCCTGATACCAGGATAAATATAGTAATTTAGTATTAGGCCTGGTCAGGCGCTTGGGCGGCCGCGAACGTTCGGGACCACCGTTGTGATTTCTGAGTTTCGAAACTCAACGGTGGGTGTGCGCGGGTTCTGGCTTCTCAACGAGTCGGTTGGAAGTATTATTCGAAGAGTCGGACCGGAGGGTTCTTCTCCGGGGTTGTTGGATTCGCGCGTGTTTGTCAACCACGGTCGAATTTCCAACCCCGCTTGAACATTTGATTTCTTCTCACACTAACAACCAACGACAAAGCAACCGACGCCCAGCATCAGTCATGGAAGTTGCAAGTGTGGACCTACCAACGGTGTTTGACGAAAGGACATGCGTGCGCAAAGGCCTCTGTCCTGTGACGGCACTAAGGCGGCCAGAGGGGTCGGAGATGCTCGAGTCGCATTCGTTATATTTTGAACAACATGGAAAGGGAACGGAGTACAAGTTGTTGTTGATTATGGGGTTGAATTCGAGTTCGTTTTCGTGGGGACCACAGGTAAAGTGGTTTGGGGGTGGGAAGGCTTTTGGTGCAGAGGAGGGTGGAAAGGAAAAGTCGACTGTGCTTGTGTTTGATAATCGTGGTGTTGGGAATTCTGGGTATCCGAGGGGACCTTATACGTGCGCGATTTTTTTTTTTTGAATGATGAAAATGTGTGGCTTATGTTTTTTTTTTGTTTGTCAGGACGTCGGCTATGGCGGAAGACGTGATTTGTTTGTTGAATTATGTGGGGTGGACGGCTGAGAGGGAGGTGCATGTGGTCGGGATCAGTTTGGGTGGAATGATCGCGCAAGGTGGGTGTCGGAAATTGCTCTGAGCTGATGGTTATTCAATGTGATTTGGAAGAGCTGGCGCTAAAGATTCCGCAACGCATTGCTTCGCTGACGTTGGGTGTGACCACGCCCGGAGGCAGGCCATGGAACAACTTGCCACCGGTGCGTGTACATTTATCTATTAATAAGCTGTGCTAATTAATTGAATAGTGGAAGGGGGTGTCGAGTTTGACAAAGCTCCTGTTTACACCCGATCCGCTAAAAAAGGCACCGATCGTGGTAGACATGTTATTTCCGCAAGCGTGGCTGGAGTCGCCGGATGAGGACGAGCCTGGAAAGACGAATCGACAGGTACAGATAGAGGTACGTCATATGTACGCGAAAACCGGGTAGCGAGATCAGGACTGAATAGGGTTGAGCAGGACTTTTTACGTCGGGTGGCCATCGCAAAGCCCCAACAGTTGATGGGGCATGTATCGCAGATGGCTGCGGGGCTAACGCATTATGTATCGAAGGCGCAGCTGGGTAAAATAAGCGCTAGCATTCCGAAAGTGACGATTGTGACCGGGGACGACGATCATCTTGTACGTCCTCGGATGTCACGGGAACTCAAGGCGGCGATGGGTGAGGCAGAGTTGGTTGAGTGGGAGGGAACGGGGCATGGGATCCATGTGCAGCATCGACGGGCGTTTAATTCATTAGTCGAGAGAACAGCGATGGAAGGTAGTAGTAGTAAGTAGGTAGCACGTTGAATGTTGTTCCCACGGGTGCTGAGCACGTGCGCTTTGTTGTGCCGGAAAGCGATCATGTTAAAAAAGGGGAGTGAGGGATTCAACTTGTCCCATGCTTGCTCTCGTCCATCCCAATAACGATGTCTCCCACCGTCCTCCAACCGCCCCTACCCAACCATCATCCGTCTCATCCTCAAAACAGCCACTGACCAACCAACTCCCACAACGCCCGCCCCCACTCCCCTCCTCACGCAGGTCAGCCTCCTCCACAACCATCCCCGTGGTTCCTCCTCCCTCTTCTCCCGTAAATCAGCCACCCCCTCCCACTCTCCACCGTCACCAGACTGCTCCCCCAGCCACACATTCCCAAAACACTCGCCAACCCTCGTCATCATCACACCACCAACAGCCCTCGTCACAGCACCAGCAGCGCACCCTTCGCTCACATACTCCGAGACCAGCGACACCTACACCTCCACCTCTCCCATCATCGTCCACATCCCCAGTCGATATCCACACCTACCCCACCACCGACCTCCTCAGACTCCTTGCCTCGCTCCTCACCCAAATCGCCTCCACAAATGATCAGCTCGCGAGCTCGACCAACTCCTCCATCACTACCACCTCATCCACCGCTCCTATTCACACCAACGACCACTCGCCAATATGGCTCTCGCTTACTACAGCCTCTCGCTCGGCCATCTCCACCCCGGCCTCTACACTGACTTTTCATGCTCGCAATATCCCCACTATCACCCTCGAGGCCTACTTCCTGCGCATATTAAAGTATTGCCCCACAACGAATGAGGTCTTTTTGGCGCTTTTGGTCTACTTTGATCGCATGTCCAAACTTAGCGCTGATGCCACCGAAAGAACGTTTGTCATTGACTCGTACAATATTCATCGCCTCGTCATTGCCGGTGTTACCGTAGCTAGCAAGTTTTTCAGCGACGTCTTTTACACCAATTCACGCTACGCCAAGGTGGGTCGATTTCTGCCTCTGTTTTTGCTGTTGGTCCTGTTCGCTGACGAGTGTCTCACTGGATATCACCTCTCCGCACTTGTTTGTCTTTTGTTCGCATCAAGGTTGGAGGATTACCGCTGCCAGAACTCAATCAACTCGAGCTGCAGTTTTTGCTGTTGAACGATTTCAGGTTGGTCATCTCATCTGAGGAGATGCAGAGATATGCGGAGCAGTTGATTTTGTTTTCGCGGAGTTCGGGGATCATGGGTGGCGTTGCTGTTGATGCCGTTGGTGCAGGAGGTGTGGGGGCCGGTCCCTCGACAGGTGCTGCTCCGATGACAGGTGGTGGTGGTATTGGAGTTGCGGCGCCTATGAGTGCCATGGGTGCCATTGATGCGTATGGTGGGAGAGTAGCGGATGAAAGTTATCGGACACGGACTAGCCCCAGTGATTCTGCTTCATCAACTTGCTCAAGATCTTCACATGGGAGCACCTATGCTGATGCAGATACATCTGCTTCTACAGCCCACCAACGGGGCGGTGCAGCGGAGGAAGAAGAAGATGAGGAGGATGCCGAGACGGAGACGGAGGTTGGGACTGAGGATGGCGATGAAGCCAGTTCGACCAACACAACGGATGATGAACCAACGATCCGCGCAGCATCTGTTGCGGATCGGGCAAGGAGACGAGAGAGTATTGACGAGGTTATGGCAGATGTTGTGGAGAGTGTTATTGAGAGGACACCAGAGAGAAGACGAACATGGTCACACCCGTCTGATGCCAATGAGCGAATGAGTAGTCCTTAGCTGTATTATTTTTCTTTTACTTTCTTCACACTATACGCACATCGTTTTATTTAGAGGTGAAGGGGATACCTGGCTCGTTAGAAGAAGAAATTCACTTGTGTAATAGCTCTAGAAGCAATTCGAAATTGTGATATAGCCATCTGATATGAAGTTGCGCGTGGGACAACGCGCTTGACAAGCTTCGACTCCCTGGCTTTAGACGGCTACCATGAACGATGTCATCAGTGCGTACACTCTTCACCTTGCCTACAAACTCTGGATTGACTTTGTAAGGAACCCAGACCCGTTCCAGATAACACATCCGACCGCGATCCAGACCTCGTTGCTTGCGAATGCCTTGTTTGCCAAATTTGACCCGACTGGGCGATGGATTGCAGCTGGGAAACAGAATGGGAGTGTCGTGATTTGGGATTTGGAAACAAAGGCTCCGGTGAGGGTGCTCGATGGACATGTGAGAGGGTTGACGAGTGTCGAGTGCGTTTGAACTTTTTTGTTCGGTTGTGTTCTCCGTCTCTGATCTTTTTGTTGCGTGGCCTCTCGTCACTTGATCAACCCGCGTTCGGCGCGTTTTGCTGCTGCGTTGGGTTTGGGAATCTAGTTGGTCGAGGAATGGTCGATACGTGCTTACGTCCTCGAAGGACTGGAATGTGATCGTATGGGACCTCGCGTCAAAGTACGAGCCCATGCAGAGATTGAAAACTATACGGTTCGATTCGCCCGTTGTATCCGCTGGATTCCATCCACGAAACAGGTGCGCCCTAACCCCCCCCCCCCCCCCAACTCACAAAGCTTACAATACTGATTTGTGGGCGGTTTAGCAAGATTGTGCTCGCACTGCTATCAACTGGCGAACTGTTCATCACAGACATGCGGAAGGAGTATAGAGGACGCGTTGAGCTTTGTGACGCGCTTTTGGGCCACGAGAGGGAGAGGGAGAGGGAGAGGGAACGAGAGGAGGGGGAGGAAGAGTCTTCTTCGCAAAATACCAAACGGTGTGTTCTCTTTGTCGCTTTGATGATTCTTTTTTTTCGGGTTTCGGGTTAAGTGATGGTTGAGTAGGTCGCCGATTACGGTTGCGAGGTTTGATATTATGGGACGATATGTGTTTGCGGGGACTGCGAATGGGATGTTGTTGGTGTTTAATACGCGGACGAAGGCTGTGAGTTTTGTGGTCCGCCTCTCCTTTTTTTGTTGGTGTGCAAAATTGATGGTTTGTGGTGTGGTGCGGTCTCTTGGTTATGGTTGCGCGGTGGCGGTAGATGGTTGGAAGGCATAAGATCGCGGGTGCAGGTGTGATGAAAAGTCTAGATTTCACGAAAAACGGACGGTATGTTACACCGTTATGGTCTATGCGGTGTGTTAACCTCCTCTCAGGCGGCTAGTGACGAATTCGTCGGATAGGACGCTGCGACAGTTCACAATACCAAATTATCAAGCAACGTCTGATAAAGTGAATGAACAGGAATTCGACCCGACGCATAGATTTAATGATCCTATTAATCGGACGGCGTGGCATGTTATGGCGTATAGTCCTGATGGGGAATGGTTGGCTGGTGGTATGTTCCGTTTTTTACGTTTGCCTTTGCTTCTTGGAGGAAGTACGGAGGTCCTGTACTTTATACACGTTCTGCCATGCACCCCGAATCAAACTCCCCGTTCTTCGTCCCCCCCTCGCACGCGCAACACGCTCACCACGCCACTCCTATATATACAGGTTCTGCCGATCCCGCGACACACAAGATATACATCTGGGATCTATCAAACGACGGACAATTCTCTACCGCTCTAGATGGTGGAAGGGAGCCCTTGGCACATATACACGTGCGTGAATTCGTTGGCTCGTTTGAGCCCGTTTGTTTTAGCGAATACACAGCAATTGACTGATACTTGTGTTTCTTTCCTTTGTCTCGGATGCTATTTTTACTCGTTCGATCCTTCTATCGGCTATTGGGTCGCGATTTCTCGGCTATCCTGTTGGACTTTTTTTCGGTGGCTGTCCTGGTTCCCTGGTTGGTGGATCGATTTGCCGGTGGCGGGTTGATGTGGCGTGGTGTGATGTGATTTCAATTGCGGGGATTCTGACACCTGGGTTCTGGATTTTGCTGTTGGCGATGTCATGTTTCGACGTCGGCTTGGATGGGATTTGCCGTATACTCGATGGGATCTTGACCCGCTTACCCCTGACCAACCTACTCAATCTACTCGTTTCGTATGGTCTGCGTTGTGGAACTTCACACATTCCGGTTCGCGGGTAACGTTACGGCGATGAACAGTGGCACCCAGCGAAATCGTTAATCGCGTCAACAACAACACATGGGAACATCTTGATCTGGCATTGTCCCAAAGCGGAGAGGTGGGGTGCGTTTGCGGGTGGATTCGAAGAGGTGGATGAGAATATCGAGTATGAGGAGAGGGAAGACGAATTCGATATCGTGAGTATCACTTCATCATTTACTTGCCATATAAGCAACTTTAACTTTTGTCCTTGTAGGAAGACGAAGAAGCAATTCAGGAACGCAAGATGAAAGCGGAAGAACAGGAGGTAGATGTGGATGACATGGATGTGTCATCCGATTCGTCACCAATATTAACGAAACAACGCACGTTGAACAATTCTGCTTCGGCGTCCGGGTCGAAGTCTACCTCGTCTCCCAAATCACCTTCTTCGGCTTCAATATCGAATCAGTCGCAGACCAAAGCTAATTTAAATTCGAAATCATCGGTGTCGAGTGCGAATGCGAAAGGGAAGGAGTTGGGTAAGGGAGGGACGAAGAAGGGAGGGAAGGGCGCGGATGAGGATCTTGCGTGGGCGGAGGAGGATCCAGATGAGGATATGAAGGGGTGGAAGATGAGGGTGAGTAAGGGTGCAGCTGAGTTGGCGGAAGAGCTTGGGGTTTGAAGTGTGGTATGAGCTGGATGGAGATATCGGGTCCACTGCTGCGCACTTTCTTTTACCTTTCGTTGTCATCCTCTTTCGGCTCTCGGTGTCATTGCTATTATTCCAGAACATGTTTTATTGAGATAGAAAAGCGATACTTCACTCGGCGATGACTATTATGAGGATAACAAAGAGGAAAACGAGCTAGGAGATGAGAAGTCCGAGTAGGAAGTATAGAAAGATCACACAAAGGCACATAAAGAGTAGGCACAGGATAGGCCGCCACCCATGATGTATGGTGTGGGTGCTGCTGTGAGTGCAAGGAAGGTGGTGAGGAAGGTGGGCAGGTTTCAACTACCCAAAGCGCTAGTACTCGACAACTTGCACATTGCCAAGTAGCCGCACAGACATTAACACTACGATTGTTAATCGTGTACCGACTTCTGTTGGAGGGATCGAATAATAACGTTTGCATTTGCAGAGAGCTGTTCGACTGCCTTGCTTTTCTCTGCCTCACCTTATCTCGCCCTATTTGTAGAAGGCTCATCCGCCGATTTCCGGGGCTCATTTGGCGTCCTTGCTCTCTTGCCTAAAGACAAGCTAGGCTTTGGTCCAGAGCCAGGAGTAAGAGTGGAAATGGAGATGCCGGGGGAGTCGTTCGTTCGCACCCTGAAGTAACCCGAATATGATTCCTGAACTTGCTGAGGCGGCATTGGAGTGGTAACACCCAGGAAGGTGTACATGGGTGCAGAGGATGTACCAGAAGAGGCGTTCAAAGTTGGAGCTGTGGTAGTGATCCTTGAGATGTCTGTGGATGTCAATGGCAGTTGTGGCAGCGGCTGGGACTGAGGCGGTGGTGCTGGCAGGAGGCTTGGCTGCTGTGCCTGACTTGGTTGAGATTGTCGTTCTTTACCCTTTGCTTCAGATGGTCTTTCGCAAGGACGCCCAATTGAGACCGGATCCTCGTACGCTGGCGGTAGCCCCCGAGCTGATGTAGGTCGCTTGTTTGTTGACATAGAGGTATTGTTCGCAATCGTCGCCTGAACATGTGAATGTTCCAGTGTATCTGCCGGAGGTTCAAGATACATGTCCTGACGCAGTAGATCCCAACTAGACGTGGATGGCACAGTGTAGCCTTGAAGTAAAGAGTCCTCTGGATTGTTGTAATGGAGGTCGCTTTCAGTAGAGGAACCAGCATGAGGGACCCCGAAGTTGTAGTGTGCATCCTCGCAGTCAATATTCTTCTGAGAGGACGCCGAAATGATGTGCACCGGTATATCGTAGCCACCACCGTGGCTAGTATGCGCCCAGGTTCTAATTTTGCTTCCGTTTTCCGGTGGAATTGATGCAGCCGGAGGACCAAACGCGACTGGTAGGAATGGGTAATCCGGTGTTGCAGGTCTAGAGCTAATAAGAGTACTGTTGTGATGTAGTTGGCTCGAAGGCGAGGTGCCACGGGTGGTGAACGGTAGCAGTTGAGCAACGAGATCATCAGACCCAAGTGGCCGACTTGCTGTATTCTCTGGCGTAGTGGCAGCCCATAGTTCCAGATGCTCGATTCTCTTTCGAGTAAACTCTGGCGAGAGAGCATACTTGTATAGCTCGCCATGCAAGTCACCATCGACGAGGATATTCACTAGAAAAGACAGAAATCCCAAGTGAGTAGCGGCCCATTTCTCGAACAAGAGTGATTTCATCCTTTCCAATTCTTCCGATAAGGGAATGAGGGGAGACGGGTTGCGTCTTTCCAACATGGAGATGCAGGGAGCAGGTTTCAGAAGGAAGTGAAAACTAGGAGGTTACCGTGAAGGTGTGAAACGACGACTTGCGAGTTTTCAAACCCCAACCGATCGACGACTGCGTGGTTTTTAACGCCTTTTGGTTGCTGTGTAGGATTTGTAGCCAGTCCACGGCTTCCAAATCATTTCAAACTCCATCGTCTTTACGGGGTTTGTCCGGCGTCTTTTCTAGGAAGTAGCCATGTTTTTTGGTCCAATCATGGTTCCAGATCATATCCGTTCCCCATAAGTCAGATTCCCGCATACACGACTTGCAGCAAGTCCAGTACCATCAGACGGGGGCGTGGCGGGTTAGTAGCATAAGCCCTGGATCCCCGTAAGTCGCTCTTCGGTAGAAAGACAATGGAATCTTGAACTTCGAACTCAGCTCTTCACCCTTAGCGGCGCCGCCACACAGTAGCACGTGCTTGATGACGCGAATTCTCGAAAAGTTCATATACCATATCTTGCTCATGCACAAGTTCACAATCATTCAACATTTCATCCTCGTTGTTTTGGTTTCCTCAGTGCATGGAATCAATTGAGACGCCATACACCTGCCGCTTTCCGCTCATTACTACTGGTTATCAACAGTTCTACCGACTAAATCAAGTTTAGTGGCCCCGTTCTTCTTAGTTTAAGAATAATGGTGCTTCCTCGAGATCGACCAATACTCTTTGGTAGTGGCTCTGTTCTCTTGATCCTCGGGTTGCTCAATCTGTACACGACATGAAAACGCGGTTAGATTAGTTGTTGTTGGACTCGATGATATTGTAAAAGTGCTATGACCCGGAGACTTATGACTCCCTGGCCATGAACAAACATTACTGCCCAACGCTGAACGCCGATAACCACAGAAAGACTGTTTCCAAACGATCATCGGCCAGGATAATTTGCCTCTTGGAATGATTCTGGCCAGCCTTTGTTAAAATCTCTGGGCTACGTGTCAGACTTAGTGCTCTCAGTAACACAGACCATGGAATCTTCTATTATCTCTGAGGACGGGTATGTCTTTAAATCATTCATCACCGTAATCGTATGATCCATGCAACTAGAGCATTATTCTCAAGATCAGGTCTACCAATATGTCTGGTTGTGTCCTCATGATCGATAGGACGCTAACCCGGAGGTTCATTCAGCTCTTTGGCCATTGTCTGGATATCCTCCTCTATGGAAATCCTCGCTGTTCAAACCTGTATGTGTACCGCCTTTAGACGGTTTTTCATCAACTAACGACTAGCAGATCTATACTACCTGGCATTTCCAAACGACAGGCGCATTATAAAGGGAACAGTTTATTTCGTCTACTTAGTGGGAACGGTCCAAGTTGCTTTCGCTCTGCATGATTTCTATCAATTGTTTTGCACACCCTGGGGTCATCACTCCTTGGCATTTGAAAACTCGGATTCTTTCGGTTACGCGTGGATAACCATTGCTGTTATCCTTCCCTAGCCAAGACGTAGATTGACCTCTAGCGGCTCCATGCTAGTCCTGTGATTAAGCCACTCCATGACCCTCGGAGGACAGAATACGGCCTATCTCAACTCTCAACTTTGACGTCGCGTCGCGTCGTTGTTCAGGTGTTTGTCATATCCACGGCATCGCTTTAGCTCATAGTTGTCCAACAGAGATGACACCCGTCGGCGGCGGCGTCCAGGTTATCGAACGGACACCCCAAATTGGAGCAGACGCCGGAGGGATACATTGAAATAAGGGGGAAGGAGAAGAAAGGCACAGGAGATATAACGTTCAGTGCAAACTCATCCGATCCGGCTATTATGATTTTCATTAGGTGGTTCCGAAAGTGGCTATAGATTAACCCAACCTCATTTTCCGATGCAGAAATCTCTGAAAACAGCATCTAAGATATCCTCTATGTCTATCGCACCCGATACTTTGCCAAGGGCCCGTGCTGCGTAACGAAGTTCCTCAGCAGCTAGTACGATATCCTCAGGAGCTATGGGCAGAATTGTCAACTCAATACCAAGAAGGAAGGTAAACTTCAGCGTACGACAGTCTAGGAAAGCCTGTAAGAATGTACAAGCGCTTTCAAGATGGACGCGGTGGCGGGCCCTTGTAATGATTGGAGCTTGTGCATTCTGGGGTTCTTTGCTTTCGGATCCGGAACTGTGAGATGAAGAAGAGTAGAGGCGGCGTAGTTCTTGCCCAAAGCCTTCCAGAAATAGACCTGTTCCCTGTTGCTTTGACAGGCTCATGATCCAAGCACGATTTGTCAGAGAAGATTGTGACACCGGTGAGGACGAAGCTTCGCAGCGGTCGAGAAAGAGGCCATGAAGTTGAAGGTTTTGATCAATGAGGTCTGCTTTGTTGAGGATGAAATACGTGTTCGGGGAGGTGGCCAGCTCGCGGGTGGCGTCGGGTAGCTGAATTTTCCATGTAGTTGTTAATCCTGATTTGCTAGGGGGTACTAGTACGTCAGGTAGGGACAACACGCAGAGAGAAATGTCCGCATCCTTCACACTGTGGAAGTAGGTGATCCGATGGGTGTTGAAAGACATTAATAAAATTACACTTACGCGTCTATTCCTTTCCCAATGCCAATGGCTTCCACAGCATCCTTCGTTTTCCTCAAGCCAGCCGTGTCAGCCACGACAACGGGCATTCCTCCAATGTCCAGTGTCAATTGCAAGACGTCGCGCGTTGTGCCAGGGATAGGCGTCACGATAGCGGCTTCGCGTTGAGCTGTGCATCAGAGTTAGAAACGTCACCAATCACCATAGTTGAGGGATAGTGGGCCCACCGAGGTAATTCAACAAGCTACTCTTTCCTGCGTTTGGAGGGCCAAATATTGCAAGCTTGATACCTGAACGGATGATTTCACCTCTACGATTATCTGCCAGATGAGACCGGATCTGAGCAAGCAGTAACTGTGCCTCCTGCCGGGCTGTTGAGAAGGGAGTCAAGGGTACATATTGCGTGAGATTAACAGAATACACACCTTGGTCATAAACACCCTCTTCTAGATCTTCGCCCTCGCCAAAGTCAATGAGAGCTTCGACCTGTGCCAAGCAGTGGATGATTCGGGTCCGAAGATCGTCAAACACCCTTCGTATCTCACCCTACATGAAAAAAACAAGGTGCAATGTCAGTATGCATAAAAAGATGTCGCGTAGCATTGCGTCTTACCCACCCACGCTCCTCTACCAGCAATCTTTCTTTGTTCCTCCGTTTCAGCATCAATCAAATCGGCTAAACCTTCCACCTCGGTCAAATCCAACCTCCCACTCAAAAACGCCCGTTTTGTAAATTCTCCAGGTTCAGCGGGACGGAGGAAGGGCAACCTTGAAAGTGCTCCAAGCAGTGTGGTGAGAAGCGCACGACCAGAATGGGTGTGCAATTCTAATGTGGGTTCCGTAGTGAAGGATTTGGGTGCTGCGATGCGGATGAGCACGACTAATACCGAGCAGAGTGCATATATAGACTCGCCTTCGAAGAAAACAGACAGGCCATCATCTATAACCTCATCCTGGTTGTCTGGGTGCACGATTCTGCACCGTTCTAGTTTCCAAGGCGTCGGTTGTGACTTTGTCTTATACGGTTTGACCATCTTTCGCCAAACCTCTAGAGCCTCTGGACCGGAGATCCGTACAACAGCTACGCCACCCTTGCCAGGGGGAGTTGAGAGCGCGTATATTGTTTGTTTTTGAGCATCAGAACGCGTGAGTTGCGCAGTATTGTTCCAAGGAGTTGCGGGTACTGATGGTGTGGGAAGTGTAGAAGCGGTACGTGTCGTAGCAGCAGAGAAAGAGCGCAAAACATGTTTCGAGGTATCAGCAAGTGGCGGACGCGCTATCCGACGAGTAAAAGGTGATGCCTGAGTAACCGCTCTGGACGTTGCTCGCAACATCGAAGTCATAGTGGAAGAGGAAAAATCAAGCGGACCGGACCCGGGCCGTCCACTAACATTTAGCCTTTGTCGAGATTTGCAGGGATCACTCAATATGCCTTCAAACTTTTGAACCCAAAAATCATCTAGATTAAGCTATAATATCTAACAAAACTGCCGCAACGTCAAGAATACGAGGGTATAAGTGCCCACTAACTACCTGCTATCAAGAAATGCCCAGACCCATATCATCAAACAGCCTTCATGTGTCTGTGTCCATCATTCCCTTTTCTCGTTCTCTCAAGCTCTGATATAGCACTTCACATTTCTGCAGTAATGCCTCTCCTTCGGCACAGTTTTCATCCCATTTCTTCACAGGCGACAGTCCGACGCGTTCCTTGCCCCGCCAGTCTGTCTCAGCACCGTATCGGACGGGTTGTGATGAGAGAGCAAAGAAGCACAGAGGAGCAAGAATGAGGTGGACAGAAGCTATTGCAGCTTTGTATGGCTTGATAGTATGATGTACGGAGCCAAGAAAACGCGCCTTTGACGACGAATGTGAGAAAACGAATGGAAGAGAAGAGGTGAAGCCTACGATATAGAACGCCCAAACTTTCAAAACCTCCAATATGGGACCGGTCAGTGCTATGCTGACGTTCGTTGAGCAAACTCCTGGTTCCGAGATGAAGTGCCGAACTGGGCGGGAAGTGGGATCTTCTTCCAAAGCTCTGCGCGCCTTTAAGTCTAGATGTGTCGCTATTAGGTCGATCTGGTACTTTGAGCTCTCATAAGAGTGCTCAGTTTTGAGCAGCTGCCAGTCGTCACTTTCGTAAAATATTGGTGAAGCTTCGAGCGAGGAGGCCCAGACTACACGGCCACCCGATGGCGAAGCCAGTAGTGATGGCTGGAGAGCACGGAACTGAGAGTCGGCATGAATCAAGCCCACGATAATTGCAATAAGCAAAGTGGAGAACGTACGAGGGAATAATGGGCAAACATGTTGCATTGCCATACCCAACCCAACCCATCACCGCTCATCTCGCCGATGTTCTGGCTATAAAATCGTGGTGACGTCACAGCATTTATGGGTTCCTTCACCAGTTGTGCAAAAAGCGAAGGCCAATGTATACGAGTAAAGCTTGCTAGGCCAGCGTTACATATTAGGTCTGTGACGTAGGGGTATCTGAAAAGGATTATTGATCACACAAATAGAATAACATGGTTATGTTGACGCACTGGTGTGAGATTTCCTCCGCAAACTTGAACACATTGTTCATCACGGCGAGATCCAGCTGGTGAATCCTGATGTCCACCATTTCCCGGAAGTTCTTCGCATGAACATATTCGTCAGGACTCTTCTTCAATCCCTCGATGTGCGCGTCCAAGAGCTGGTACAACTTTTCTCGGGCGCCCTCAGCACGTTTCACGCTGCGACATGCCATAATAAGAGTGATACCCTCGTATCTGGAGGATACATCGTCTGGTAGGGACCTGGAGAAGTCTTGCAGGGAGAACTTCTGGGGTAAAGCGTCACTAGGATTCGGATGGCAGAGCTGGCATAAGAGGCGTTGACAAATACCAAATCCTACACCACTGGAATGCGTTAGAGAATCTACGCAGTCCTATGTGTTCGGACAGCTCACCCATTAGCACCAGTAACAATAGTAATGCGCCTCTTAGCCATGAATAACTCAAGGACAGAAAGGGAGAAATGGTTCGGGTCGTACGACTTGTCACGTGTGACGTTTATTTATGGTACCAGAACTTCTTGCAATAATGCCCAATTGATGTCGAAATTCCGAGTCGTCACAAATCCGGAAATCACGATAAATTTAATCAAGGTCGACAGCAAGAAATCTCGTTAAGTTGACCGAAGTTTGATGTTACCAACCGACGAAGTAAAATGCTTCAAAACTTTTCGTTATGGCTGGCATGCGGATGTAGGAGATTATGATTGTTGAGCTTTACCGGGGAAGTGTTACGATATATGTATCTATATACCTATTTATATTTATACTTAAGTAGATTGTAGTAGCACATGAATGATCACAACGAGTGGTCCTTCATCTCACTCTCCAAGAACTTTGTCCACTCAACTGGATCCATCGAGTAACTTTCAGCCTCGGGGTCTGGGAATGACCCACCCCGAATGGCCTCGTTGTAACTTTTTACTCCGTTATCCCTGACGGTCTTGAGGTCTGCAAAACGTCTCACGAACTTCGCCTTATGACCGGACCATGTACCCATAATGTCGTCCAAAACCAACACCTATGGCAACCAATGAGCTTAAAGAATACGAAAGAGATCGATACGACATACCTGTCCACTCGTTCCAGGACCGGCACCTATACCAATAGTCGGAATCCTCAGCATTTCGGAGACGTACTTTCCGAGCTCTTTCGGAACAGCCTCCACGACCATAGCAAAAGCGCCAGCTTCCTGCAAAACCAGGGCATCTCTCACCACCTTCCTTGCACTTTCCACACTCCTGCCCTGTACTTTGTAGCCAGATAACGCTGTGTGCCTTTGCGGCAATAGCCCAACATGTGCCATGACAGGTATCCCAACCTGTGTCAACTTTTTGACAACATCAGCGATCTCTGCTCCTCCTTCCAGTTTGACACCTTCTACACCACCTTCCCTGACCATCTTTACTGCACTCCGTACCGCATCTTCGACGCTCTCATGATACGTCCCGAAAGGCATATCAGCGACAAGCAATGGGTGAGTCGTCCCCCTTGCCACTGCCTTCACATGATGGATCATCTCGGTCAGTGTCAGTTGGGTGGTTGAGGCATACCCGAGTGCGACTTGTGCCAGGGAATCGCCAACGAGAGTGATGTCGGTGAGAGGTGACGAGGAACATGCAAGTGCGGTAGGATAGTCATACGCCGTGATCATGGTGATTGGTGTCTTCGATGCTCGAAGCGCATGAAGGGCCTGGATGGTGACCTTTTTACGAGGCGGTTGGGGCGAAGAAGCAGTCGCAGAAGGAAAAGTAGATGATGGTGGCCGTACACTCATCCATCGCCGCGGACAATGTTGGACGACCGAGAGTGACGAAGATGAGGCCGAAAAGAGGAATCGTCGGAGTGACATTTTGATTGATTTTGACGTACAGAAGTCTGGACGATGAGAAAATTATGATGGTGCTTGGAGGGGAGGAGATGTGTGTTCTATTTTATATACGGAAAGATTTCTTGAAATCCTGAAGTCGGACCATCAAGGAGGGGTGTCTTGTTCGAGGCGGTATTGATGGGGCCATCTGTGACATCTCTCCGCAACTTGCGGATATTAGCAGCCGTGCACAATTATTCTCACGCCGGTCCAACGAAAGCCAGAGCCTGCTACTTGGCGATCGTCATCAATAACACATGGACCTCCTGTACCGACAGCTTTCTTCCTGTAGCGGGCTTCGCTTCGAAGATGGAGTTGAGTAAAACGTCACATATCAGACGACATTGCACAGCAGTGGGTGTGCCAGCCAATATATAAGTGACTCGACTTTGACTTTACCTAGTCAATCGCCGACCTGAGAATAGTCGTATCATACGATTGTTGATCATTTCTGACTGGAATGGCCACCAGGCTCCCCTGCCTAACTGCGTGCCTGGTGGCCCCTCTGTCCAGAGTGAAGCAAACTCCAGCACAATGACCACCACCGACGTCATTCCAGATAATTCTTCATCTGGTATTGATCTGAATGGTCACGGATCGCGAAGCTAACTACGCCGGTAATCCCCATCTGTTGTAGCTACTCTTCCCTTCGAAGTGCTAATGGAGAATTAGCAGAGACATCGCCACTCTTCCAAGTGGCAATCTCTAGATCTGTCGGTGAACACGAAGGAATGTCCGTAAGCCTGATGCTCGGCATTTCCCTATGGCATTCTCGGCATTTGATGTCTTCTCGAGTTTGTGTATGGTTTTGTGCCTAGCATATATCACACAACTGTCGCGTTGCTCATTGATTGGTTGTAAGGTTCCTGAATGCTTGAACATCATGCAATTTTGAACCGCCCCAAGGTTGTCTGCCCACTATCTTAGCCTGCACATAGGTAGTCATTCAGGCTAATTTATCCAGCAACAAGAGCAATTTTTGGAGTAAGGTGGCAACAATAGTCTATGCTATCATGGTGCCTCAGATGGTTACCTTCTGGGCTGTGAAGTCATGGATTGCTGTCAGAAGGATCAATTTAACAGCATAACCCCAACCACAGAGATGATGAATGCAAGGGTGTGAAAGTGACACAGGTGGTATTATATCATTGAAGACCTCATTCAAATAATCAAGTTTAATGTTATGCATCTACTGTCAATTTGCAAACAAGACCTGGTATAGGACTAAAGGTAACTTGGTTACCAAGCCCATCATGGTTGTATAGATAGCACTTGTTGATAAGATAGCTGACCCTCCTGATGCAGATAGCCACCCACACACTTGTGGTATGGGCACTATTACCAACGGACAAACTGCAAAATATCCAGAGATGCCACTCCTTTAGTTATTCATTTTACACATTCTTTACAACCCTCACTCATTCATTTCTTATATTTCATGGGATCACCAAATGGATTAAAGATACCCACTATCATGGTACCAACCATGAGAGTTTATATCATTTATAGCATGTTTTGACTAATATATACTGTGAGAATACAGTAAAAGATAAACTCAGTACTCGAAGAGTTGCGCGAGAACTGATGTATTCAATACCTGTGAGAATACAGTAAAAGATAAACTAGGAAGATAATCAGTAATCAGAATATAAAGGGTATAAGATAGTAACTAACCTCAGTACTCGAAGAGTTGCGCGAGAACTGAGGGATACATCGTGCTAAGCTCATAGTATAAATACCCTACACTACAATAGATGGTGAGTATAATAAACGCGCATTGGCCAGTCCTTAAGATAATAGGAATAAAAGAAATAAAAAGAGTCCTTTGGTCCAAGCGTGTCGAGATGACGTCGACGCGCATTTGTTATCCCAACATCACAGTGATGAGAGTCCTCCTGGCAGGCGTCCACATTAACTTGTCCAACCGTGGCCTGAGGTCCTTAATGCGCGACCGGGGTTCTCAAGGTGGAGGTGCAGGGCTCCGGTGTTCACGAGCATTACTTTCTCCTCCATCATCCCTCGACCTTTCGCTAGAAGCCAATGACAGCAGGACAGATATAGATCAACTGTGGTTGGAACATCCGAAACGCAGCATAGGTGGTTAACATACCGTGATGGCAACAGCAAGTCACACATTGTTGTTGTCTCAGGCTAATATGTTGCTCATGTTGCTCTGGGTGTCAATGTCATCACCCTCCAGTGATGAGTGGACCAAAATATCTGATTCTTACCGCATGAAGCACAATTTGAGCACAGCCTTAGTTTGAGGGTCTTCTACCGTGTGCTTCATGAGCTCAACTCGTCCTTTAAACGTCCACCAAGCGCATTTAGCGACCCTCTGCGAACGCCACAACTGGGTATTCACGCCCCTACTTGACCAATCTAGGAGAACATTAGAACTGGCATCGGTCCCCTCCTCTTCTATCGTCCAGCCTCGAAAAGGATGTCAATTCTTCTGCCCGAGATTGACGATGTAACAGCCGCAAATAGGTTGCGTAGCTTACAGTCGTCCATTCGAGGGCTCGAAATTGACCTTGAACACCTCTCCACCCAGCGGCATCTTCTTCTGAACAAGCGGGATACCCTTCATAGGTCCAAATCAGAACAGCAATTTACGATCCTCGAGCAATGGTTGCCAAAAACTTGTACAAAGAAATCGTGCTCTGATTCTGTCCTCGAGAGTGTGCATGAGGCACTTCAGGACATTGATTCCAGGCTCCAAGTAATACACCAACGGCACCGACGATTGTCGTTCTCACTCGAGATATACAAAGAAATCCTGGCGCCCATCTCTCGCGTTCCATGCGAAGTCCTGGAACAGATTTTTCTACATACTCGCCCTCCCGGCTTTGTAAAGCCAAGTACTCGACAATCTCCTCTTCTCCTGACAGCCGTCTGCAGGAAATGGCGATCATTAGCGCTTTCAACTCCTTTGCTGTGGTCGTCTCTTTCCACTACGAGCGACTGGCCCCTCCAGGTCTTTCTACCCCAACTGTTGCCCTCGCTCAGCGAGAAACTCATCCGCCTCATCACAGGGAGACCGTCGGGAACGTTACCCAGCCAGCCATTACTATGGATAGAACGCGCCGGACATACACCCTTCTGCATGGAGATTACCATACCCAAGAAGGACTATTGGTTCGGCATCGCCGACCCGTATTATCATTGGGTGGCTCAAACATCTGAGCGCTGGTTTCATCTCCGACTTACGGGCAGGTCGGCCAACCTCGCCCTGCTTCTTTCTAAACCTATGCCTAAACTCGAGACACTCGAGCTTATTGCGATATATGACCGCTGTTACGACATCTTCATGCTACGAACACATTATGCCGAATTCAACCTCCATCCAGAAACGTTCTCATTTCCCTGGAGCTCGCTGACTACTCTCGAAGCTCCAGAGACATGGATTATTGTCGACCAACTTGTCACTATCCTTAATGGTTCACCCAACCTCCGAAGCTGTAGGGCCAGGGTCCAGGATATCTATACCATGAAGAATGTCCCTTACTTCATCACACATCACACAACCCACCCCTGCCTAGTCTCGTTTCACATCTTTACGAATCTTTCCTATCCGCTTCGACGATTGTTAGACTCTCTGACCCTGACCTCCCTGAGGGAGTTGCGCATTGCTACTCTAAAAGATCCCATTCGCTCAGACTGGCCACATGCAGCTTTCCTTAATTTTGCCCGACGGTCGCAGTGCCCCCTGCGGACGCTATATTTAGCAGGGTTGTCTCTGTCTCCGCAAACGGGTGTGGGATGGAAGGACCCAGATCGCGTGAAGGAGATTTGGTCAAACCTCCCCTCACTCAGATCCTTCGAGCTCGTATAGCATAGTGCGTCAACAGACCGATTATACCCCAGGATGACTTATGGACTCGTCATGGACAGACATGGACAGATAATAAGCAGACACTAGTTAACGCTCCTAGTCCTTGTCTGCCTTTCGAAAGGGTGATGCAGTTTGTCTTTGGCGAGTAGGCTCTTTTTGTAAGGCTTGCCGCATTGCCAACGAATGCGAAAGGAAGGCGGCCCCCGGGCCCTTTAGGTCTGTCGTGGCTTAGCAGTTGACGGTTTCGGAGCACGTCGCTTTCTCTCGGCAGCGCCCTTCGACACAAAGACGATTGACACACTTGTTTCTTTTGGCTACCCCTACCACGAGTAATACGTAATTTATTGTAGTTTGTGCTTCTGTGTAGGCTTGGTAAGCTTACGATGTGTAATGACCACTAAAGACATAACACACTAGCAACTGAGAATCGTGAGCCAGTGTAGAGGGTACTAAAGGTTTGTAGGGTGTCGAATTGGGTCTCTCTGGTTGGCCATTCCTACTTACCGATTAATGTACCGATTCTATTTCCATGATAAAATACATGTGGCATCTCGTGCTCTGTAATGGCTTATATAAAAACCCTCTACTGGCTATCGATTCTCTGATTGGTCTTCGGTGTAGGTATCATTGGAATTGCAAATCCGCTCCGGGCACGGAGCCCGAGTCTTCGGATGATCAATGACGTGTAAACCTCTTCCCTTCACGTTGTTTTACTTTGCCCTTTTGTCCACACACCTCGCTTAGAAATGTCCTTTGATATAGACCGTTTTTCAGACACTTTTATATTCACCTGTGTCCTTTCACGACCCTTAGAATAGGAAACCTTTATATTCGTCCTCAGTAGATAGACTCCCTCAGTTCTCGCTTGTGTACGACGAGAGGCTGAGACATTATTCTTGTTTCTTACAAGTATATATACGGATAAACTTAAATAGATGCTTCTTCCTTCCTGACCTTATTATCTCCCTGTATATTCGACATGCGTATCATGGACTCTCAATAGCCACTCGAGGCCACTCATTGTCCTTGTGTGTATTTCCTCTTAGTGAAGCCTACGGGCTTCCATTCTGATACAACCCCTTGGTTCTCCCTTCAACAAACATGAAGCTGCACTCAAATTGAGCCTTCTTTAAATCAGTGTCATTTTGACTTTTTGTTGAGCAGCCTTAGATACAACGGTGCCAGGCTCCTATGCCCGCCCATCGTATCGTGCCGACAAAATCTGGGTAGCGAGTCAAAGATACTCATGTGAGCTTGTAACTGCTTCAGCTAATGGCCGAAAACAGATACGAGCAAAACCCTAGCATGGTATGCAAACGAGGACCAGTGTCGACGCTGGTTCCTCCGATTTTCAGAATGTATTACATCGGACGGGAGGAACCCGTGCCGCTTGCTATCACAATGGAAGGCAAGCATGATACTGTTTCACCACCGGTGTGCGGTAAATATGGCGTGAGCTTGCAGTCCGGTTGGTGCCATTCAGCACTTGACCAAAAAAAAAGATGGTTTATCTGTTGACCACAAGACAGAAAAAAGGCATCATGTATTAGTCTATAGTACCGTTGACATGATGATATTCTAACTAGTGAAAATCTATTAAAATAACATCGCGGAAGACGAATGGCAAGCTCGGGAGCTGGGAAGGAGTGATAAGTTAAATTTTGAGGCAGTCGGGGGTATCTAGTTCTGCTGCTCGTCAATGGTCTTCATAAGCCAGGGTTCAGAGGTAACAAATTGCTCAGGAGGAACGCCGAGCTCGAAGAGGCGAGAAACAACGCTGGAGAAGCTGGAAACAAATATTGAGCGATGAAAAGGGAGGAAGCAGAGATGGTGCATACTCCTTGAACCAGAGGTCCTGGTCTTCAGCATAGGCTTTGGCCCACTTCTTGAAACTCTTATCCTGAGTAAGGACATAGTCGGTGCTGAAGGATTGCAATCAATCAGACAAAAATAGAGTGGCGTTTTATGACTCATAGCACGTACGGCAACATCATGAGTGACCTAGTTTTCTTGTCCTCGAGCTGCTTGGGACCATCCCACTTCTTCCAGACCCACTTCTCGTCGAAGAGGAGCTTGAAGTAATCATTCGTCAAGGTAGTCGGAGAGAAGGTCCATGGGCCCTCAAAACCGGAGCTAGTGATGAATGGAATATCAGCCACGATCAACGTCACAATGTTAATGGAATACGAACCGATCACGGTGGCAGCGACCGAGAGCGTGAGCACCGGAAAGTGCGACGATTTCTTGATCATTGAACCTGAAATAACGTTAGGCTCGGCTCCCTCGACATCATCGGAGAATAAATACCCCATGCGATAGAAGATATTCCTCAAGTGGTCGGCACCCTGGGTAGCATCGGGGAGGCGACCATCAGGGGTGGCTTGGGCAGCGAAACCGTCAATACGACCGGGACGCCAGGGTATCTTAGGACCAGCCATCTCCTATATAATTTATTTATCATTGATACACGCCGGGAGAAAAAAAAAAGGTCAGCACTAAACGAACCTGGACAGCGCAAACACCAGCGAGGGTCCACAAATCGCCGTAGCTGATCCAAGGAAACTCCTGCTTGACCTTCTCCATGAGGCCGCGGGCGACGTTCAGGCCAGCGTTAGCACCATGAAGGGATTCGGGCTCGAAGCGCATGGTTGCATAGTTGCTGAAGATAGCATAAGGGTATAAGGGAAGGCTCAGGAACGAAAGGAAGCCACGCACCTTCCACCAGTCTTCGTATCCTTATCATATGTGCCAGACGAGTGCCAGGCGAGGCGGAGAAGAACGGGACCATAAGAGCCATCTGTCAAAACCCTATCAAAATGGAAGCAAGGAGACAGGCAAAATTCTCTGCGCACCATCATAATCTCCGGCGTCCTGGACCAACTCAGCAATCCTGTTGTAAACCTAATGACGCGCCGATAAGCATTTACAGCACGCAAGTATGTTGATTGATAACGATAAACGAACCTTCTGGTAGTCCTCTTTGGTGGGGACAAAGCCAGTAGCAGCTTTGGCGGTCTGCGTGGCAGACTTGGCAGCAGTGTTGACTTCCTTACCAAAGTCAGTCAGGTAGTAGACGGCAAGGCCACCGACGGCGACAGCGCCAATGCCAGCATAGAGCGCGGCACTGGACTTGGGCGGAGGAGGAGGAGGGGCGGTGGAAAAGCGACGGAAGTTGGGATTATGCCTGGCTCCTCTCTGGGCGAGGGAGGCAGAGAAAGCCGCCTTGCGAAGAGGCTGGGCACGACGGAAGAGAGAGGAGAAGGACATGGTGGTCGTGAAGAAAGAGAGGGCGGGTATGAAACACGACGAAAGAAAGGATCAGCACGGAAACTAAACAGACCAGTTTATCACCGAGTCAGAAAAATCTAGAAATTGGCCTTGAACACCAAAATTTTTGGTTATCCGCAAGTATTACCACCGATTCCATCACTCTCCGATATTACTTTTTTATCCGGCCAGCCAATCAAACGCTGTCATTAGCGTAATCCTATTCCATCACGTGCGGGGAAATACAAATGTCGCAACTCAAGCCACGTATTTGCAAGCGACCCGAAAGTACCTCAGCAGCTGCTGGATGCTCTACTTACACTCCAGTGCCTGTAGAGCAGTCTTCGTATGACATATTTAGTCCCAAGCGCTTCTTCGAGGATCTTGGCACACGGATCTGATCCCCTGACATTTCTATTGCCCAGGAATTCCTCGAATACATTCTCCGTCTTATTTTCAGAAACACTTTCACATGACAACATTACATAGGCTTGTGACTAACAATACAAACTGTCCTCACGTGAGCATCAGGGGCGCAAATCCGTTGTGCTTAGACGCGACACACGTCTCGTTAAGCTTCCAAGAACCAAATCCTGCCAATATTCCTCGCTCGCTTCACTATCTTCAATAGATACTTAGCCTGCCATACCACCTTTGGTTGCGCCAAAAATTTCTGTCCATCGATCGCCGTTCCAGGCTCGGTTCCTCCTTGACAGTTACCGCGGTCCTTCACGTACGCGATCCCTATGGATCCGAAAGCAACGTTTGGGTATGAAAGCAATTCGTGCATGTTCCGATGGATCCCCCGTTGTTCCGCGGTATTTAAATAAATGTGTACGGCATGCATTATAACACTACCATCTTGTTTCCTAAAAGACGTCACCCGTTGTACACCCACCCTTCAAACAGATAGCCACAAGCCGCACCCCTAGCCTGTGTCGCTTACAACATTCATTCATCTTTCCTATCAACTCTATCCTCTTTATCCGCCGATATGTTCTACCTTCTGTTGCAACCTGGCCGCCACGACTCTGCATCTCTCTTAGGGGTCCTTTCCAGCTCCAACCGGATCCGTTAAGGCTACTGAAGCATATCATAAACGCTTCGTCGGCATCCGTCGCTAAGTTAGTCAGGGCCTCGTGTTCGCAGATGACCCCCGAAAATAGGGGACCCTGATCTGTGTTTGGAGGTTTTTATCCATTGAGATTTTGATCCGGAGAAAATCAGGGTCCCCGCCCACCCGGATTTTGCAACTGGCCTGGGTGCCCAGTGCTTTTTCGTCTGCTGCACCTCCTTACCGCTTCTTGTGTAAGGGAACATGGGATTCAATGAGAATACAGCCGATGGAAGATGGAGTAACGCAAGAGAGTACAATTGTCCTAATTCTTTAGGTGCTGACGAAGCTCTTTTACTGCAGACTCTGTGACCATATCTTTGCCCTTATCGGGGGGGGGGGGGGGGGGGGGGCACTCTTAACGTGCATATTTGGACCCGAACCAATGCCGCTCTTCTTGTATAGAGCCATGACTACGACATGCAAATCTCACTGAGGTGGCCCGTGCATTGTATCTATATTTTTTTTCTCAGCATTTTCCCAAACACTCGGATTATTTGTAGGTCCAATTGTCTCCTATCAGTTGTGTTCCAGGAGAACGGGCGATAAATTAGGATTGTTGGGCGGTCCGACCTGGTCCGACCCACCCGCTCCGTAGCAGGAAATTCGATCCGGGTTTGAACAGGATGGCCTCCGGAGATCAGGGTTTTATCCGGAACTCGCAACAGGGTCTGAGGGCAAAATCACCTATTCTTATCCGGAAAAGTGTGGAAGGTTCCCCAGAATTCCTCACATTTCTATCCGAATTTGATCAGGGATACCACCCAATTTTCGGGGGTCCTGTTCGCAGGGAGGAAACATGATAAAGAGGTTTATCAACAGACCAAACCTGAGTATCCATGCGTGGCTGCCAACCGTAGAACACGTGCGAGCTGGAAATATTGAGTTATTCTACATTTGTCATGTCTAGTCTGAAATCTACTGAGCGACAGCCATTTAAGTACTTAAACCTGATGCACGATGAGAGAGAAATGGTGCTAAACTCGGAATGCTCCTACCACAAAACAAGTAACAGTTCGACAAATCCACGCGAGAATTGGGGTGTGTACAGGATATCTAGACGTGTCCAGTAAAGTTTGGACAGCAATCAGGAAATAATTGAATGTGATGCGAAACGATGCGAAGTAAGGGTGAGCGAACCATGAAACCCAAGAGAGATAAAAAAATAATAATAATAATAATCAACACAAAGGTCCAGAAGGAAGTCTAAGCAATGCAGTTCAAGCTCATTGCATACCAACCGCATTCGGTGCGGCAGACAAGGACACTTCAACTATGATGAGCCTCTTCCTGCCCTCATCGTTACTCACCCTGTCCAGAAACGTCGGCAGCTGGACTCGTATTGTTAGGCGCCGGTGTCTGGCCAGTCTCCCTTGTAACGTCCTCATACGAAGGCAACCCTTGCATACTCTCCAGCGGCGGCACACCTCCGATGAAACCTCTCGAAGCGATGGAATAATCCGGTACCTCCGTGAACATTCGATGCAAGAGCTCCGCGCCATTGAGTTGATCGGGTGCAGGCACTGTCCCAGGAGCAGCAGTTTCGACGTGCGCAATGTGGGATCGTCCTGCGTGGTGAACATGATCGTCATGATGTGAGGAATTACCACCAGGCCGCGAGGACCGCGAATGGTGATGGGTGAGGGCAGTAAAAGGTTTCACCGTGGCACGAATGATGTTTTGGAGATTCCGAGCATGGCCGTTGCCGTGGTGCACAGTCCCGCCATCATGGTGGTGGGAACGGTCGGGACTAGCTGGTCGGCTACTATGCCGACTTTGAGGTTGGCTACGATTTCGGCTTTGGGGCTGCGACGAATCGAAAGAGGTCTGGTCAGACGGTGTACGAGTTTCAGGAGGGAAAAACTCGCGTCGCAGAGGGTTATCTGAGAGGGAAAGTAGAAGTTCGGAGTTAAGAAGGTCGAGGGTAGCGATACCCTCTGGTCCAGGTGCATGAGGAAGTTGTGAAAGTGTATGAGGTTCAAGAGGCGTTGAATGTCCAGATCGTGCCCTTGAGGCAGGCAGAGAACAGAAAGCTTCTGAAGAGTCATAACCCGACTGCGGGCTGCTGACATAGTTTATCCATGGGTTATTGACCCGTACTGTGGCAGCGTCAGGGAGGAACATGTTGGCCACCCGATCGCGGACATGAGCAGAATAGCTTGGCAGTTCGCGATCTTCCTCTTCATGCGGCAATTCTGACGAACCGAGAACGAGTCGACGCGTCGCTGCAGAGAATGAACGGGCTTCTTCAAGAAGTCGATGGTCGAGGATATGGATGGGCAAGGAACACCGGAGCTCCGAGGTATGACCGTCGAGGTTACCGAGGAGGATACTCCAACGTATACGATGACTAACAATGATGGGTTCAACGGAGTGAGTTGGGGTGATTGCACGAGTAGGTATAGGGATTGTGATTGCCGTCACAAGGTCATTATTTTCATTATTTGACTGCATTTCTGAGTCCGTCGGGGGCGCAGAAGGGCTATGGAGTGCGATATGAGATGAGGATGAACTATGAGAAGACGTTAAGGTGAGAGAAGGTGTGTCGCCGCCTACTGCCGTACTTGGCCCAGCAACAGCGTTCTGGGATGAACCCGAAGTATTATGGTGGCTAGTGGATGAAGAAGGCTGACGAGGACCAACGACCACAGGTTTTCCATCAATGATGTCATGATGAATAGAGGCAACGATATGCGTGTTTTCTTGAGCACCACTGCGAGCATAGACTTTGGTGGTCTCATGTATCGACATCGCGATGTGAGTGACGTGAACACCCTTGGCAAGAGGGGAGAACTTGAGAATGGCCGCCAATTTGTCACCTGCTGCCCAAGCCTTGTGAGGTACTACGATTGAATACATGACCTTATCAGGCCATGTATTTTCAAGCTCAAGTGTCTGTTGGTATTCCAGGGCTTCGTGGCTGAATGAGCGGTCGATGTACACGGGCGTAATCGCCTGAAGGTTATGACTGAGTCCTGGGCGAGTTGCAAGTGCACGCAGCTTATAACTAACAGATACACCGCCAAGAACGGACGTCGCGATTGAGGACGGGAGAGTACCCCCAATTTGCAGATGAAAGGGAAAAAGATGGCGACCAGCTTTGAGAGTACGAGTGTGTTTCCTGTCACCCTCGAGGAAAGACCATTCATGGTTGCAGACGGCATATGTCCCGGAAGAGGCATTTGCCCCGATGAGCCTGTCAACACGGGTCACCAATGCAATCATTTGGCAAGACCAACAACACACTCACGATTCAGATGCAGGGATGGGTATCCGGGCCTTTCCTCGAAATTGGAGCGTAATCTCCTTGAGGGTTGTGTCTTCAGCCAAGTAGAGCATGACATGGCCAGAGAGTCTTGTCGGCTCGACATCTGTTCCAGTGCCTTTGAGAATGAGATGCTGAGCGTCGAGGATGATCTCTATATGCGAACGCTCCTTCGGGCAACCCATATCGTGGTCAGCCAATTGTGCGGAGGAGGCCGTACGAGGTGGAGGTAGTATTGGATCACGATCATGGCCTATTTGAGGATGGCTGTGGTGTGAGACGGGAGATGAAGGTCTGGTCAGAGGGCTCATTGCAACATCCTTAACAAGAAAGGGACGTCAGACACCTCCATCACTGAGTGGAATGATTATGAGCAGCGTACAAGATTCGAGATTCAATACTCCAGTAGCGCCTAGCAGTGCCTCTTGATGAGGGAAGGGTGATGAAGATGGGAAGGGGAGAAGCAAGAAAAAACGGCTATTATAGAAAGAAAAAAAAACAGTTCCGAGGACAAAGTTAGGAGGTGCGAAAATATATGATGCAACACCCCAACTCAGATCGGGCCAGATCCTGACAATCTATACTTGTCGCCACTGTGGCAACCTACCACATCCTCCACCGCCGGTCCTGACTCAGCCTCACTCCCACTCCGGGCTGACCCGCAGACAATAATCATCATCTCGAATCGTTACCACCCTGTATTTAGCGTACGGCATATTCTCCTTGCCGAGAGCTATCTGTCTTCCTTTTCTCGAGTCGGCCCTGTGTCCGGTGATTGTCATGTATTTCGTAGACAAGCCCTCGTGGCGCTTGTGCCGACTCATCCTATCATAATTTGATATACGATATAGTTGAACTAGAGTACGACCCATGTAGCACAACAAAAGATCCTTTAGCCAAGCTCGATCCCTACACAGCCAGCCCTCGACTGAATAGTCGCATCCATTTCTCGTCTCCAGGTGCTCTGATTGCGATCCTGATGTTTCCGCTACCATCAGGACCCCAGTCCAGCAGTGAATTAAGGACAGGAGACAATGTTTATGTTACATGCCTGAGAAGAGTGGAAGCCACCCTAGAATGCAGAAAGCTAAGTGAAGATCATTCATCCAATTGTTTGCCTCAATCCTTCCATTCTAAGGACTCAGTTCGGAGGAGCAAATGCCATACATGCCTTGTAATGCAGTCGATCATGGGCTGGTGATTGTGTTCGGTGTTGAAACATCAGAATCATTTGGCTATAATAACCCGAAGTTCGAAGCAATATCGCAATCCCGGATCTCTCCGATCCTTATTTATAACCCAAGGTTCACGCAGGATTCGTCGTGCTCGCTTTCTTATGATGAGTAGCACTTTACTCATCACACTCCTATGATCAAGTTCAGAGATTCATACAGCGAACACCAACCAGTTCAATTTTATGCAGCTGTATCCGTCTTTCTTTTCTTTTCTTTTCTTTTCTTTTCTTTTCTTTTTTTTTTTTTTTTTTGATATTTATCTAGACCAATTGCACGAGCATCACCCCCATAACCGAACACTGCTACATATCTGAGATCATCGCATTCGCAATACATACCCCCTTGGAGATCCTGGGTAAAATACTTGGCCCTCAATGCCACCGGCTCAACTCATTAGCGGCATCATAGTCTGACAATGACAGCGACCATGCAATTGAAAACCCAGTGTCGCATCTTAGTAAGTGAGAAAACCCGCAGGATTTCTATGTTTACTCACGACTCACATACCCCTCGCTTTATAAAATAGCTCGAGGTGCAGGTGGGTCAAAGAAGACTTCAAAGCCGTGATTGCTCACTTACATATGTTCAGTATCGGGTAGTGGACCCTACCTATCTTATAGCATAAATGATCCGTTGACCTCCGACCACGATTTAAGGGTCAATTTGATCCAATCGCGTGAATGGGTAAATGATAGGGTATGACTTCCGGAGACCGATGTCATGGGCTCATTGTTCACTCACACTCTCTCACACTGCCGTTCCAGTTGCCGTGCGCACATACGGTGTTGGCCGGCCGTCCGTCAAAGTTTACCGTATCATGTCGCATACCCAACTTCGGCCAACAAGAAGCTCAACTGAGATCACTCAGGCTGCTGTGATGTTGTGATCAACGTTCATCCCGCATTAGTTCGATCCTGTTGGGGAATAGTGACATATAGGATGCTCCCAGCAGCAGTTGGCGCGAATGCTCTCAGAACACCTTCGTTCTGAGTCTATTGCGATTCAAGACATCGCCGAGCCGTAACTTAGACCAATTACATACATATACATATACTTAGCCCTCCTATCATAACCATGATCATCAAGGAATAGATTGAACACTGAAACACGCCCCAGTGTTATAATCTCCAACGGCCTAAACATAGGTGATAGCACACCGCCGTGTTGGCATTCTACAGCTAGCGGTCGGCTGCATACGAATAGAACGATCATCATGCTCGATGATGAGATGTTACCTAATTCGCGCCACTCGCCATATGGAATGTGTATGAGTCTGACCTCACGGTGGAGGCTCGGGGGGTCGGGAAATTATAAAATTATCGGACTCTTGAGTGGCAATCTGGGAATAGTATCAAACAGAACAATATTCGCGAGTGTTGAACCTTCTTCATTCCCATGCCCTAGTGTATTTGCATCCCCTCTGCTCTGCTCCGCCCTCTCACTTTTGTGTGGATATTCCTGGATCCGACTTGCGATTTCTCCGCATGCGAACACCAAAGAAACCCGCTTCCCATAACTCAAAACGACACTTCTGTGTTTCTTCGCTCAACAAGCATTCGTCCCTATAACATGTCCTATCGACTAAATTCAAACAATCTTTTATCTTATCTCTCTGACCTGTTGAGAGGATCAGGCCTAGGGACGGCCCGATGTCGGGCATGGGCAATGGTGTTTCGCTCGACATGTATTTCACAGTGATTTTCTTTCTCCCTCTCGACGGTACCCTGTTTCCGCGTGGACCCGCCTCGGTCCTCCTCTACGTGACCTTCCCTTGTCCTTGCTCCAATTTTTCAACGGGACTCTTAACCTCAGCAAACAACACGTCTTGCAAGACCGTGTGCAAACTGGATGCTTCTCGTGTCCAGGCCGGGAGATAAGCTCTTACAGGAACGTACTGAATTAGCTGCACCTACCATCAGACCCGAATTACAATGAGGTTGGACAAATACCCTCCGTGCAGGACGTCTCGCAGCTCATGCTTTCTAAGACCAGTGCACGAAGTTCAATCGTTCGGATACACCGCGATCTGCAGCAGCCCCGAGATTCTAGCTACTATCTTTTGATTTGTCTATTCATCCAACGAGTTCATGAAGCTATGGTCATTCCTAACGGGGGCTTATGTTTCGTGCTCCATTTGTTTCATACCCCATTTTCATGCTGTCCCCGGGTTTTCACACAGTGCGGATCGCAATTTCGACGCTACAACTACAGGTAAAATTCATTTCACTCTTAAACGCCAATGTCATCTCGGTAACCACATCGTTTGCGCCACCGCGAATCTACACTTTTCGTTCATCCAAGAAGCTTCTGGTACATCTCACATGCCAGTCGTTCGTCTGTCACCTTCCGTCATACAAGGCTTCGCCAGCATCTAAAGTTGACCTTGGTTTCTCCGCTGACGAAATAGATTTTATTCGCGCATCTCTTAGACGCACAAGTCACCGAGGTTCGGCATGAATCTTATGGATTGGGGTGGCTTTGAGAACCCTACTCCCAGACTGGACCACTGTCTTTAGACCAGCAACCTTACAGTATGTAAGCCAGCCGGGGCAAGTACTATTGAAGACTGCCTGCGACTGCGTTGCCCCAACCACCGCGCTCATCGGCCCTTCATACCCGGAGCGTCGCATTTACCCTCCCTTCAAACCACACCATACCATTTCCTATTGGGCACCTAGGATGCTTCGAGCGGATCCACACATAACTCTAATAATCCGACTTCATCCTCCCTCACTCGGCGGCCCGACAATGTCAAGTATCCATAAGGCAACAAGAGTATGGGTGTACATCTTCCTCGGAAGTTACACCTCTTCACACTAGACCGGATTCCACAATAAGCCCACGTCGTCTCTATCAGCTTCGTCATCAACTCTGTCGGGGAACTTTACATCGTAGTTGTAGCTTATGTATGAAGATATACGAGTCCTCGTACTGACGATGATTACCCCCTTGCACTCAAACCTCGTAGCCTCACGTTGTTCTACCACAACCTATGCTCCTTGTTGAAGTAGTGATATCGCTGCTATCATCCCTTCCGGCGTACCCCCCCCCCTCCATCGCCTGTCCCTGAACATCTCTGTGTTTCGGAGAACGAATGCAGTCGCAATTCGCCTGGCCAGGGAAAAGCGTAACATCAATTGTACTTCTCGTTGAACTTTGTTGAAGGTGACTGCCCGCATATTCCTTCTGGCTAGAACTTGATTCAGTATCTGGTTAGGATTCAAACCTGGCGGCAGGGATTAGGCAGCACAACAGAGGAGGTTCCAATATTGTAGATATTCGATATCTAATTTCAAACCTAAAGAAGGAAGGGCGAAAGAGTGTAAAACGTCAGCACCAGTAACAATTAATCTGATGTGGCAATCTACTTGTATAATTAATTATCTACATCTAATAATCTAAATTGTCCTAATTCTAAATCAGATTCAGGCTGGTTAGGATTCAAATATTCAAACCTGGTGGCAGGGATTAGGTAGCACAACAGGAGGTTCGAATATTGCAGATAATCGAATTTTCGCGGCATGCGCACTGGTTGGATCTTTACTTTGTGATACTCAGCTAGTTACAAAGAATTACATGTTGATAGTAAAAGAATGGCACAACACGACAGCGGACAAACGACTGAGACAAAGGGAGTATACAACTGGTAAGTATGTAGGTATGTAGGTGTGGCGTGTACGTGGGACGGGAGGTATGCGAGATGTAAAGATCGGACAGCAACTGGGCCAGTTGCCAGGACACAAAAAGCAAGAACGGGGATGAATGGTAATACAAGGTGTCGAAAAAGGGTCACAAAAGGGTCACAAGAACACCTAAGGGAGTGTCGGTGTTACAAAAAAGCAGGGGAGGTCGAATATTGAGGAGAGGGGAGGAGAAACAAACAAGCAGTATATAAATGCCACCATTGTGTCCACAGAATGCAACGTCTCGACTTGCGTCGATCGTTACCCCAGAACACCTGCGCCAGGGATCGCGCAGTGATGCATTTAAGCTGATGGAACTGGAGCCGGAGGCGCAGGGGCAGGAGGCGCGCCGCCTGCGGGAGGTGTACCACCACGGTCGCTCCGACCACGTCCCCTTCCTCCACCACGTCGCTCGCCATCTCCACGATATTCGCCGCGTCGCTCACCATCCCCACGTCCACGGTATCCTAGACGGATACATTAACCAAGTCAATTAGCAGTTATAGCAGAAAAAAAAACGTACCTCCACGGCCTCTCTCGCCACCACGGTATCCGCCTCTGGGTCCACCCCTCTCTCCGCGATACCCACCACGGAAACCGCCACGATCACCGCCACGGAAACCACCACGTCCACGTCCACGACCATCTCCACGGTGGCCCCTACCACTAGATGGCGCCGGTACGAAGCCATCGTCCTCACGTGGTTGTGGCGCAGGGGTATCGGGAGCTTCACCGTTCACAGGTGCAGGTTGTTCAGCCGGGGTCGCGGATCCCGAGTTGCCAAACTCGGCATGCAGCCCAGCGATGGGCGGAAGTTCTTCGGCTGTTTCCTCTGCGGCCCAGTCGATTGTTGCAGGTGCCTGTTGAGAACGTTAGCTTGATATGAAATATAGTTTCAAAGATTGCATACATCTGCTGCAGGAGCACCGCCTTCCTCTACTGCTTGACCATTAACAGGAGCAGGAGATACTTCATTGGCGGGCTCTTCTTCGGCCACGGGCCCCTGAGGGACATCGGCCGGTGTGTCTTCAAAAGGTCCTTCGAGCTCGCTGTCTTGCATGAAGCGGAAGCTACTTGAAGTTGTGATGGGTCCAGGGAAACCAACAACGGGGGCATCAGGCTCAGAGGGGCCGGTGATCGAGGCATTGGAAGGAGCCTCGTCAGCTGGAGCTACAGGCTCCTCGGGTTCAGGAGTCGGCTCGCGAGGAGGATTAAGAGCTGCATTTGTAATTTCGATCAAACGCGGGTCTAATGGGGATAAGGTTAGAAAGGTGGATCGTGGGATGACATATATGAATCAGGCATACAAGAAATACCGTCCAAGTCGCCTTCACCGAGAAGGAATCCAGCGATGACGGATTGCTTGCGATCGCCATCGTCACCGAGAAGAGCATCAGCGGCGGAGTAGACTGCGGTCGCTTCAGCGCCCTGTACTGAAAGGGCGGATGTGTTAATTTCGCCATTGGCAAGTAATGTACGGAATCGGAGAAGGTTGAGGATATCGCCGGTTTTGGAAAGGAGAGCAGACTATGCAAAGGTAAAACGATCAACATGACACGTCAGGGGGAAAGAGGGAGTCTAGATACCTGAGCAGCAGCAACCGCGTCCTGAATACGCGCCTTCTCGGCTTTTTCAGCTTCGACACGCTTGGAGGCCAACTCGTGTGCCAACTCGGCTTCGTGAGTCTGAGAGAATTATAAATAGCGGTCAAGTGTTGTCGTAGGAGTTAGGAAGGCAATCTACCTCGATGGCCTTCTTGACCTCGCCGAGTTCCTTTTGGATGGCCTCAAGGGTTGGGAGGGTCTTGAGGGTGCGTTTCTGGTCATCATTGAGCTTTTCGGGATCCATCGCGGCGTAGCCTGCGATGCGCGTCTATTTCAAGGTGAGGTAAGTACAAAGGACGGAAAGATATACGGTGAGGGTTGATGACGCACAATTTTCTTGTTGGTGGCCTTAAGACGCTTGCTGACGAGTTCGACAATGGGGCTGAGTTTAATGACATCTTCCTCCTGGATGCTGGGAGCCTGGGAGTCCTGGACAACGAGCTCTGGGGCGACAGCACCCTGCTGGATGTCGGCAGGCTCTGGGGCTTTTTCAATTAAGGCGGCAGCAGTGGGATCTGAGACGGGGTGATCTTCGGGAGCATCGCCCTTTGATTTTGCCTTGCGTTTCTTCCTCTGGGACTTTGTAAGGGGAGCTGGGGGAGGTGCACCGGGGACGAAGCGTTGCTGGACGACAGGTTCTGGCATGATGGATACTGGTGTTTGTGCAGAAGGACACAGAACGAACCCGCAAAAAAGCCAGAAGCAAACTTCCCACGCTCATGTTAGTCTCCCATGTTGCACCCCTTCAGCTTTCCAGACGCTAATACCGCTCTTCGTGCCCAAGGCGTCGCCTTCCTCGTCCACCGCGGCGTCCTTGCTCGTCACTCCCCAGTTCTTGGAGACGCCACAGCTGCCCTTGAAAACTCCTGCTCCAACAGACTCAACGGCTGTCCTCTTCTCGAGCTCGACGACAGCCCAGAAGATCTCGCCCACTTCCTTTTGGCGCTCTACGACGGCGTGTATGTCTCCAGATTCACCTCCCACTCTATCTGACAAAGCCCAGCTCACGTCTCAAACATGACCCCTCCGACTTCGAAGTCGTCTCGGCTGTCCTCCGTCTCGCGACCAAATACAACGCCTACAAGATCCGCGAAGATGTCCTCCGGGGTATGACGCCCAGCTGGCCGAAAACCCTCACTCAGTGGGAAATCCGCGAAGCTGCAGCCACAAACCCGAATGGGCTCTACAAACCCCGTCTCTCCTATCCCCATCCGATCCTGGTCATCAACCTCGCAAGAGCAACTAATGCTGTTGAACTCCTACCCTCTGCGTTCTACGATCTCTCCCGCTGTGTGGCAAGTGATATCGCTGCTGGGTACAAATGCCCACGCACCTCCACCTTGCACCAACTCTCTCCGGACGACCTTATGAACGTCTTCAAAGGCAAGGAACAGGCTTCTCGCTACCTTTCTACATTTATTGTCAACGAACTCGAGGGACGACAACCCTCAACCGCATGCGTCTACACCAATGAACAGGACCCTATTAAGAAAAATGTCTGTCGGGTTGCATTCGAAGTTATCACTTTCGAAATCCTCCGAGACGTCAATGGCGTCGTGTGCCATCGAAGCTCTGACCCCTTGTTTGCTATTGTCGATGCAGAGCTGATGCAGGTGAGAGAAGATGCGACTGTGACGATTGGTACCTCTGTCAAGGCGTGTGATATTTGTCGGGCCGAATTTGCTACTGTTGTCGATGCTGTTCGCGAAGAGTTCTGGAACAGGCTGCCTCTGTGGTTTGGCCTCGACGTTCCCAACTGGCCTTCCTAGAACGAATCGAAGAAACTTGGTTTACCATTATTTTTTACATATTAATTTTGGTTTGTACCACTATATATCGTGTCAATGGACAGTCTGTCACGCGACTCTCTTACACTTGAACCACTACCATGGATCCCGAAGACCAAGTAATGCAACAGGCTCAAGATTCTGTTGCGGTGGAAGAAATCGAAAACCTTGTTCTCTCCTTCCTCACTCAGCTCGTCGACGTCAGCAGTTCGCCCGATCCCAATGAGATCCTATCAGCTCGCCAGCGCCGTGCCAAGTCAAAGATCCAGATCCAACTTGCCAACCGCGCCAAGGGGTCATCTAAAACGCTAACGTATCCAAAGAAATGCGCCTCTGGCAGCGTGCGTCCACTGGGTGAGTGCATATATGCAGTATACGGATGGACCAATGCGTACTTTGAGGAGCAGCACAGTTATTCCGCGTTTTGGACCTTGCGCATGAAGCAATTATCGAAGATATACCAATGACAAAGCGGTATATCCGTTCTTCATCTTCCCCTTCCCCTTCTCATTGCAAGCTCGTTTTGCAGAGATATTTTTTATAACGACGTGCAACTCTTTAAATCCCAAAAGACCGTCGACACGGTTCTTCAAGTTGTTCAGGTCGTTTATAATTATTGACCTTTGTCGTATAGCTCGTAGACGACTTGGCGGCGACATTTGACTTGGACCGGTCTTCTCTCAACATCGTAAGCAACCCAGCCGCACACCTACCCATCCTACTCGGGCTTCTAACAAAGAGGCAGCGCGCATCAAGTAAAGGGCTTATATGCGGCTCTGGTCTGAGCATCCACCTTGTCTCTGGCGAGACGATCCAATCGACGGACACAGAGGTGCACACTTTCCGTCTCAGCGCCGGGCTACCGACACTGATCAATATCGCGTCATGCAGGGCACATTAATTCCCGTAGGCGAGGATGTACAGTCCTTCAGCCTCGACAAAGACGTTCGTTGGGTTCTGATAGTCGAGAAAGAAGTGGGCGTCACTATATGCGCAGCTCGTTAAGGGTGCTCAAGAGTGCATAGGCTGTTTTTCAAACCCTTTGTCGTCTGAACGTCACGAATCACGAGGAAATGCCCGGAAAAGGGTTGCTTATTACCGTTCGCACCTCGTCCTCGACCTATCATTCACTGCAGAAGCTGAATGCCCGCATGGATAGGGAAAGGGATACCCAGATGTCGCCACACGGCACCTAGTAAAGACCTTCGCTGAATGCCTACCTTGTCGGTGAGCAGGCTCACCGTAACCTACGGTGTATGTGTTAATATCCGCACACGAAGGATACCAATCATGGCCATGGTAGATGCAGACCCCTACGGCCTCGACATCTTATCCGTATACAATTATGGTAGCAAAGCTTTGAAGCATGAGAACGAACGATTGGCTGCCGGGGGAAGGGTGGTATGGGTGGGGATCTGGGCCAGTGAGCTCTCAAGGTGCGTCTTGTCCCGGACGTCTCACACCGTATATCAAATAATGGGTAAATGCGATAGGCTTGGCATTGACAAAGATAAGCTGTTGCCAATATCCAAAGGGGATGAGAAGAAGGCAAGTGAAAGAATGGCATGGAGCTTCATGGCAAAGGCATCTGGCTGATCGTTTTGCAGGCTTTCGCGATGCTCAGAAGGTCGAGGGACTTTTTACCGCCCGAGTGGAAGTACATCTTTCACCTTCTCAGTGTTTGCCACGCCTCTAAAACGAGTGTAGGAAGGAACTCGTACACATGCTGTTCCACCGCCGCAAAGCCGAGATTGAGATCCTTTCCACGGTGAACACCGCTGATGTTGACCTACTGGAACGTGAACAAGAGTGTGATGCGAGTGTGGGTATGGACATGCATATGGCAGTAGATCTGGCTACGAGAAGCTCGACTGCGGACGTCATGATATCAATACCTAGACCGGTGACCAAAGTCATGAGCACCGAGAACGACAACCAGCAATCTTGCCAAGAGAGAGGTATAGCCGTCCGGTCGCACGAAGGCTTTGGTATGCCGCTTTCTGCTCTACGATTACCTTCTCCGGAACTAATTGTTCTATCTGTCAACATCCATGTTTTGGAATTGCTGTGCTGGGTTCTAGCGATGGCTGTTGAAGCTGAACGTGCTTCAACGAGTTCAAATGGGTCTGTAATGCTTCTATCCGATAAGAACCCCGTCTCGGAGGAGCGTCCAGCTATGTCAACTTCCACGACATATGTCTCGTCTCCGGATCCCTCAAACGTTCACCCTTCGGCTCGTGGAGCTCGGTATGGGCTGTTCTGGTATCTGCGCAAGAAGATCTGTCAACTGGTAAATGATTATGAAACGCAGCACCTATACCCAGCTATCGATGGTTGAGGACTGATCCTGGACTCGTCTCTCAAAGACAAACTTTCATGGTCTTAATGAGGACAGTAATTCTATTTTTATCCCTTCATATTTTCTTGGCGCTGGACTGGGAACAATTTTAGTTATGGGTTATGGGCATGGCATGTTCGCCATATGTTCTTTTGATGCTCCAAGATTGCGGTGTTGAACGAGTAGCTGGCTCTTTGGGTCAGGTTTCAAAAGTAAGCGATGAACCCAGTTATTATCGCTGATTATGAGTCTTCGCATTCCGTCGTGCATTCCGTCCATTAGACGCCGTGCCGCTAACTCCGCTCAATCTCCGTGTTCGAGTCTATGATATGAATACGGGTCTATGTGGTAGAGTGATCAAGTAGTTCTATTGGATCGGGGTAAACTAGGCAAGAAGTGGGTATAAATCGTTAAGCTGTTTCAGAAATTTCCGATGAGCCAGGGTTATGCCAGAAAGCAAAGTGTACGACGGCAACAAGATGCCTAATAGATAGTTGGATCAAATACTCCGGGGACTCCGAGCGTTTGAACATCGTCATACAATAAGAGGTCCGGAAGTGTTTATAATACAAAGGCTGAAATGCAAGCACTCATGAAGTGATTAACATCTGAAGGAGTGGCTAGGATAAACGAGTGGGATGCCGAAGGAGTGTGGTTACTGCATAACTGCGAGCGTGAGATCAACTGTCCTATAATTGAGTAATGCAATGTTGTGGCAGTGTAGGAAGTGAAGGCCTTGAGAAGGCCAAGCCATAGCCCAAGCAAATCCAACAGGGAATGGGAAAGAAGTAGAAGGTTATGGGAATGGCGATGAATGCCAGGCAGAATAACAGATAGTCCGTTCGAAAGAACAAAGGCATATGGAGATAGAATAACAAAACAAAAAATTGGAAGCCCTAGGTGAGGACACCCCAGTAAGCAAGCGAGCCATCACTCAGGATGCCCCCGTTCGGGCTTCCCAGATAGCATGACCATAGGTGGTCTTCACCGCATAGAATAAGAAGGGGGCGGGTCAATACCAGGATCCTGCGAAGCTCTTCCTTCGGCAATTCGCTTGTCGTTATCGGCCTCGAGCGCTTTCTGGTATGCCCGTGCTTCGGAGTGGAGTGTTCCTGCAGCGTGGTTCCCTTGCGGACTGAGACTACGCGTATTGCCACCGGCCCCAGCCCCAGCTTCACGAGGTAGAGCAGGTAATTGTGCGGTGGCATAATGAGGCACGTCACCTTGGTCTGAATAAGGGGATGTCAGGACAGAACCTTCATCTCCGGCACGCGAAGCTGAGCGGGCGAGGTTTCTGTAACCACCTCCTGGAGAAACAGGTCTATCGTCGTAACCCGGTGTCACTGCTGGCAAGAGAGGAGAGATAGGACTAGTTGGTACGTTGCTGTAGTTGTTGTCGTCATTGCGACCGATATTTCGGTTCGTACGTGCTGCCGCCGCCGCAATGATAGGTGATCTATTGCCAAAGTCGACTTGGGACATCTCGTTGGTACCGGTGTTGGAGTGGGAGAGACCGCTGCCAGTGAGGAACGCGGCGGGCACGAAGCCTTGAGGTCTTTTCTTGGCTCTGCGGATGCGCTTACGGTATTTCGCCAAGCACATCAGGATGAGGCCGGTGATGATAACTGTGATCACGGTGAGATGGCGACGAGGTTGGAGTGCGGGAAAGTGCTTACTGAGACCGATAACTAGGCCGGCGATACCGCCTTTGCTGATACCGCCACCTGAAGAATTCGAGAGACTACCCGTACTTGAGTGTTGTGCGGAGTTTGCTGAGAGACTGCTGGTCTGACTTCTTGTGCTATGGGAGTTGCTCTTAGATGCGCTAGCATTTGGGGCAGGCGTTTGTGATACGCCTGTTGGTGATGAGGACCCGTTTGGTGCAGGGGTTTGACTCGCAGCGCTACCACGAACCCTGGTGGAGGTCGTGCAAACGTTGTTATTGCAACTGGTTACGACGCAAACACCGTTCTTGCAGCTTTCGGAGTCAGAGTCAGAGTCACTGTCAGAGTCGGAATCGCCATCTCCCCCGCCACGTTGGCGGGCACTACAAAATCTCATGAATGGCTGAAATTTAAAGGTGGAGTAAAATGGGCGTACCGTAAAAACCCAGCGGAGGCATTCCCTGTCTGCAGTAGCAGCATAAGGAGCGCGACGGGTCCTGAGGAGGATGCGGAAGGTGACGCGGAAAGCATCTTTAAAATTGACGGGTAGCGCGAATAACGACTTGGATGAGAGGATATGATGCCCTTATGTCATATACTCGAGGCTGGGCCGAAGAGAGAAAAGAACGACGACGCAAGGCTGCGGGGTTAAATAAGGAAGCGGGAGGCTTCTCAATGATTGTTTGAGATGTTGTGGTCTAGAGAAGCTGGAAACCGGACAACCGGGCCCCATATTTTTAAACTTGGAGGCACTAAAAGTGACTAAAGTCTCTCAGGGTTGGTGATGGACTGCATTGTATCGTCATTGTTCATTCGGTTAGCCTGCTGTGTTGCTGGAAAATCGGAGTTGACTTCGCGGCGGTGATAAAGTGGTGTATGTTTGCGAGGCTTCAAAAGATCCAGTAGAAAAGACATGTTAGAGATGATTATATGTCAAGTTGTCTCCAAAAACTGTGTTGTGGAAATGCTTCCAGGGTGGACATGATGTGAGATGGACGTGATTGGTCACGTGCCAACCACCCAAAGCGCCCACCTTTGGGAAAGTAACGGATATCGTGATGTCGCCAACCGGGTTTCTCTCACGTTTGCACACGCCAGAAAGACATAGTCAACGCGATATCTTGTTTGTGGCACAACGTTGTGATCTGCTTTAATCCTGGGATCCCAACACACACTAGTGACATGATCGAAAAGCCAACCGTCGAACTAGAAGCGTATGCCATTAAAATATTCTTATTTTCCATTGGGCCAATTAGTACTCCACTCTGGGTCATTGGGCGGCAAGGAATGCGGTCTCCAACCATTCTGGCAAGGGGCTTATTACCGGTGGAGGCCCAAAAAGCATCGCGTTGGCCAAATCCATACGGGATATGGCGTTTAACGACTTTAATGCTGGTATCTATGCTGCAGTCAAGTAGTTGGAAAGGTGGGGACTGTACACTCCGCAAATACGAGGTTTTTCAACCCGCCTTCACCCGCTTCACACCTTCCAAACCCTAATGGCCTTGAAATCCACTTCTGGCATGTAAGGTGTCGAGTTCCCGAGGTTGCTGCTCGCTGTCCTTACCCAGAGGAGGTTTGACACAATAGCTGGAGTGTGGCAGTAGCTGATTCAAGAACTTGGGATGTTTAAATATAGAAAGCGGTCTGATCTGGCTCATAACCTGGTCATGTTCCACCCAAGGTTCGTTGAAGAGGGCTTCGCAAGTAGTCGATGATGTCGAACGGAACACGTCGTAAGTCGACTTATGTTGATCTTTGCTTGGAAGCTTTACTTGTTCTGTCCGGCTTAACGCTGGATAGGAAGGTGCTAATAATAGATAGATTCAGTCATGTCCGGGCGAAACTCGAAAACTTTCCAAGACATGTTAACTAATACAAAGCACTCAGCCTCGATAACGCGAGAACTTTCATATTGAATAGCTACCTAATACAAAGCACTAATACATGTTAGCTACTGTTTGACTAAACTAATAAGGTACTCACCTCAGCCTCGATAACGCGAGAACTGAGGTGGTTGACGAGCGGGATGGCTCTTATACAAGTGAGATTGGAGCTGGGTGAGACTTTACTAATAAGGAAAGAAAATTTGATCCGTGCGTCGTAACGTGACTGCAATATTCCGCCGACCCCATCTCTTTCACTGGGCATCGACGCGTGTTTGCCTCTCAACAAGACACACTAGCACCAGAGAGTATATATCAGATTTGCACGTTCGCTATTGATGGTATATTCCACGGTGAATGGCATGCTCTTGGATGACTGCATTCTATCGTGTACAAGCCGTTAACAACACTAACATTATGGGGCGAGGAAACTAAAGCGAATTCAATGGAGAGCCTTCACTTCCGCAAGACCTCGAAAGAATGATCTTCGAATGCACCACATATGCTTACCCATCATCTACTCCAAGTCTCCGACTCATCACACATCGCGTTGAGACCTGGTGTGCTAAGCTTCCGAACTCGTAGTATTTAACAGTCTTCCAACCAACGAGCGTCTGCAAGGTCGACCCAATCCACTTTGTTGTGTTTATTTGCAAGGAACGTGTTACCGACCTTCAACTTTCCCCATTGGAATCACGAATTTTCTCAAATTATGGCCGCCACGCCAATTACCTCTTTTCAAAGCACACGTATTTTAGAGAAAGACTGATGAAGATGCTACAAAGCTGTCCCAACCTCACTGAATTAGCCCTGTGGCCGACCTCACCGCCGGTGTCCTTGGACAAAATCATACCTTTGTTCCCGAATACACAGCGGCTTTACGGCGACGTGGAATCGTGGTTCTCTAGCACCAATTCAGAGTTCTATCCCAGTCCGTCAGCCCCAGCCGTAGAGTTCGTAGTGCTCTCCATGATACGGAAACTGGTTGAGGCAAAGATGTTGCCATGCCTTGGGTTTGTAGAGGTCCTAGGATGAAAAGCTCACGGATAGGATTTCTGAGCAGTAGCAGCGAGGATCGTGCGAGCAGGGCAGGGTAGAGGTTGACTCGCGATAGGCAACAGTGTCTTTGTGTCCGATCACAACTCTAATAGAGATACGTAATGCTGGTTTTCAAGATATAGATTCACATAGGTGAGTACCAGTAGTGTGTTATCAACGTAGGATATAATCCAGTTCCTACCTAACATCCAAGAATAAGCATGAGATTGTTCGAGTCATTTTCAAAAGGACAAAGTACACCAATCATGCCAGATTTTTAGGAAGACCCTCCGCATTCAACAGCGCCTCTTCATCTCCCAATTTTCTTGGTCCATCACCAACACGGGTGTGAATAAGTCCCTTGACAGCCCCAACTTCAAACCTCTTCGCCACATTCTCGTTGAATCCTGCAGGCACCTTTCCAACCAACTGGCCACCACCACCAAGCAATCCAAATACATCCTTGAACGAACCCTCCTGTTGAGGGAAGTACGCCGCGATGAGCTCTACAATCTCCTTCACGTTCTCTTTTGGTGCATAGATGACCGCATTAGGTCCAGCATCATAGGTATATGCAGCCTTGTAGCCTTTGCCTGCCTCGACCGAAAGTCGGTTATACTCAACAATAACGGCAATAATCGCCCTGCTGACATCGTTCATATAGAAAATCGGAGGTTCGGTGTCCAACGCGACTGCATGAAACTGGTTCGAATCGGCCATCGTAATCTTCGCGAACGTGTCAAAGTCTCTCTCCAAAATAGCCTTCTCGATATCTTTCATCCGCTGAGGAACGACATGTTTGATCCGGTGTTGGAGGAGTGGCGAGGTCTCAACCGTGCGTTGCATACCACTAGTGCTAGAAGTGCCCTTTTTGTCGTCGGAGACTACGCAGATAAGAGCGTGGATATCGGGCCAGTGGGATTGAGGTGCGACTTGAACTGCGAGGGAATCGGACCCGGAGGGTTCTGATCCCATTTGCCAGGCGACAAAGCCACCGAAGAGGGACCGGCAAGCTGATCCGGAACCTTGGCGAGCAATGAGGGAGAGCGTGGAAGGGTTAACGGGGAGAGCATAGAGGTGTGCAAGGGAAGACACGAGAGCTGCGAAGCCGGACGCCGAGGAAGCAAGACCAGCAGCGGTGGGGAAGTTGTTGTGAGAGCATATATGGACATTATATGTTGACAACTGAAGGGGTTGTTGGTATTAAAAAACCATTGGGTGGTAAAAATGAACGAGGATCGACCTTTGGCTCGCTAGGATTTTTATCTTCAACCTCTTCTTTCCTCAAGCGCTTCATCTCGCGGATACAAGTCTCCAATCGACCACCTTGTTTGATCTCTTCCTCTTTGCCATTCAGCCACAGGCGATCTTTCGTAAATGACGGATCTGCACGAGAGGTCGTCGTGGATCGGAGGTGATCTTGGTCAAGAGTGACAGAGAGCGACGAGTTGGTGGGTAGGATCAGCTTTGTGTCCCGTTTGCCCCAGTATCTATGAACCAGCGGCTCGAGTCAGTGATGCGTTTGAGATTATTCCAAAAGGGCTCTCACTTAATACAAGCAATATTGACGGGGGCGGACGCAGTAGCTTGGTAAACGGTCATGGTGGGTATTGTGGAGAAAGTGGTCCAAGACTAGGAGGTCTGACACTTATACGTCCAATTCTGTTCGCTTGGATCGGAGCGGGTGAGGACACCCACCGCGTCTCAATCAAGATCATCAATCGTCCTATAAATGTCAAGTCTACATTTTATCATACACACACAATAGACAGATTTTTAGATTTTTGCACAAAAAAGGACAGTACTAACAACCAACTAATACACACTCAGAGAGGGAAAGAGAACACCAGTAGCGGATAGGAACTGGAAAAGAACACAATAGCCAATCTTCACAAATAGGGAGAAAGAAAAGAAACAACTTTACGACACAGTCAAAACAAGCAGATATATGTATGTATGTACGAATACGTGCGTGGCCCACTGTTCATCAGGTAGAAAGTAGAAGAATATATACTGGTAGGTACAACGTGGTTGGAGTGGGGGTGAAAGGGTGGAAATGTGGGCAGGAGGGTACCCAAAAGAAGAGGAAAACAAGAGATGATAACAAGCGTAACGAGAAAATAGTGAGCGTAGTACTGGACAAACGATTGGGCTAGGAAAGGATAGAGCAGATAGACAACGGGCGCAACGACGACGTGAAGGGAGTCTGAACAGGAGGAACTCGACCTGACGTTACAAATCAGGAAGAACTCTGTGCAGTAGCTCGCGAGAGTTGATCTTTAGGATGTTTCACGCGGAACTCGGCGATTAGGCAGATATGGCTATGCACTAGTCAGCGAATGGAATTTTTCTTAGAAGCGAGAAGACATACTCTGAGGGGAAATGGGCGTTCGGGAACCCGACCACTTTCTCCAGATAGCCTTTGTCCACCTCTCCAAGCACCGCATTGACACCCAGGTTACCCGCCGAATACCACACATAATCAATCATACCCTGGAAGCTCGGCGTGTAGTTGGTCAGTTGATCGCTAATCCCAGGCGCATAAGCGCTCTTGAGGCCAAGTCGGTGCCGCAACCCTTCCGATGTGTATCGCCCGTACATGTGCGACATGAAATCAGGGTGATCCGCTGCTAATGTCCCATTCGTCAGGAACTCATACACACCCGACTGTGGCACAGAATTAAAATCTCCACAGATAACCAGCGGGATCTTTGTTCCATCCGAGTACGTGGGCGGTGGTCGCGGAGGTGGTGTGTTCTCTTCACCTTCTTGGGGTTTCTGTGGAGGCCGAGGTGGGAGTTTGGCAAAGTTGTTAGCGATTTTCTCGATCTCCTCTACAAGCAAGGCGACTTGTACGAGCTTGACGTCACGATACGCAGGATCCCAATGAATATGCGCGTTGGCGATAATGAACCGGGTACCTGTCTGTTTGTCTTCCATCAGACAGATAACGGCAATGTGGTCCTTGCCCAGGACGCGATTGAACATATCGTCCGTCTTCTTGAAATCCTGCCGTTGCATGGCGATGGTGCTAAACTCGAGCAGGTGCTTCTCTACCAGTTGATATCTGGAATGTGGAATAAGCGGGAGAAGGTTGCCTCATGCGCTACCCAACATACCTGGACGTTTTATAGAATGTTGCACACCCATCAACCAACCTCCTATCCTGCTCGTTGTTCATCGTCTTCGCCCTGGACTTTGGCCAGTAAACGCCTTCATAGTCGCGTAGACTGAGATTCTTAATGAAGTATTCTTCGTACCGCGCCACGTCCACTTCTTGTAAACACAAAAAGTCAGCGTCCGAGCTGATGATCTCATTCAAGATCAATTCCTTTCTGTAGTCCCATGACAAGGCCCACGCGGGTGTGTACCCATATAACCTCTCCGTTGCGTACTTTTCACATAAGATGTTATAAGACAGCACGCTGAACGTCTCGGCATTGGGGTCGTTGAGGAGTGCATCCTGCTCGGGTGGAGTTAAGAGAGACTTCCACATTCTTTCAGGGGGAGGCGCAGGTACGGGACCTGTGTCCCGTAGATAAGACACAAGAGCTGGCGTCCCATCTTTCTGCACTAGCGCCTTCAGTTGTGCGTCAAGCGGATTGCCTTCGATACCCAACGTCTGTAGCTGATGCAAACTTCCGAGCTCGGGAGGAAGTGTCGACAGGTGATTGTCAAAGACGTACAATTCCTTCAACTGCGTGAGCATTCCTAGTTCGGGTGGTAGGGACGTGAGATTATTCCCCGACAAATCTAATAATTCCAAGTGCCGCAACTTGGCAATCTCCGGTGGGATTGATGTTAGGGCGTTATGGTTCAGATAAAGGGTGGCAAGGAAGGTGAACGAGAAGAGACCTGAGTTGGAAGGTAGATTCTTGATATTGACGCCTCCCATGTCTAACGAAGTCCAGGTGTTCTCGGGCGGCCGAAGAGAATGCGGCCTTGGTGCCATAGAGATTGGAGCTACCGTCGACGAAGGATGATTGACTACAGAGGGCGACCCTTCGCCCTGTTGCGCATCGTTGGAGGGAGCGGAAGAGGGATCAGAGTCTTTGGAAGTGCCGTTAACTTCGGGCGGGGGTTTATTAGGATTCGTGATAGTAATCGTAGACTTGGTCACAGATCGAGCAGCCATTGCACTAGCACGGGCGCGATGATGAGGGGAACGCGAAGACCGAACCATCTAGGCAAAAATGGGTTGCAGGCACAGCCATAAGAACAAAGTGCTACGGGACAAAGAGTACTAGGTGCTGACGTACCTCACATTTGAGCAACTGTTGCTGCCAATGTTGGGACATGATCTGGCCATTCACGCTTGCGGGTGATCCTTGTGCGTACGGATGCTGTGGATGCGATGTTCCATTGGGAGGTGAGGGGTAGTGTGTAAGAGAATTGTGGTGGTGGTGTTGCAGAGGGGGATGTGAAAGGGGATGGTGGCCTGGATGGTGTTGTAGGGGATTTACGCTGCCATTGGCGTAGAGCGCATATCCGGGGGACGGTGGTGGTGGGCCTACAGACGACTGGGAGCCTGGAGCGACAAGGATAGGATGGTGAGGACGGGTCCATGGAGATTGGTCATGAGGGTTTGCGAGTTTGGGGTTGATGCCGGGCGACTGCTGAGGGTAGTACATCGCATTTGCGACGAGAGAGTCGACCAGGAAAATATCCAAGAAATGAGCTCGCCTCGCTCCTCCGCCCGAATGAATTCAGCACGGGGATTGGAGAAGAATTGGGATGAGCTGTTGTCCGCGATCGGAGGGATGTTCTTTGACAAACTTGGGTGAATGTTGTGTTCAGCGATGGGGGGGGGACTGAGAGTTGTTGGTTAGCGTTGTGGACGTCGACAAGAGCAATTGACGAGTCGAATCTACTCAACAGAGCTGGTAACACGGTGGGAATCCTGACTAAGCACTCCTCACACCTCTTTCTCCTTGTTTTCCACTCTTTGGTGTTCCACTACCTCTCCCGTCTCTGATTTCTCGCGGCCTTGTGCTACACGCAGACGTACTTGGACATGGAAAAACTGGATTCGTGGTCTCTCTCCGTGCTCATACAATCCAAAAAAGACCATAAATGAAATATTATAATCTCAAGGAATCCATACACACTTCACAACAAACGGTCACCAATACTCCTCCAAGACTCCGCTTACGCGTTAACCCCGATTATGGGGCTCAGGTAAACTTCGTAATCCTCTTCCTTCGTGGCATCGCCCGTGACCCTGAGCGCGCGCAGGAGCAGCCTATATGTTCCATTAGGGATCACTGTCCCATTCGCGAATGTTGGGGTTTCCAAGGTGAATGTGTTAAATCCGTTATCCTCAGGATCCTGTGACACCGCCAACGTCAGGTTACAAACGCACACACTTCAGATCGAGCAAGGTGCATTGCGTACCTCGTTATTCCGAGTAAGGAAGTCAATCTCGAAGATGGAGCCGATTGTTTGCACTCGCGCAAAGGTTCCTGCCTTGTGGGGATGAGGGAAGGTAAAGAAGGGCTTGGCGTTGCCGCCTATGGCTCTGCTGTTCAGGGTAGTCTCGACCTGGATGTTGGGATCGACGAGGTCAACCACCACACGAGGGGTACCGAAGGCCTGTCTGTAGAGCAACGGAATGAATACACCAAGTCTTTTGTGGTTCCTAGAATGGGTGTGGCTTACCTCCACAACAACGTCGGAACATCCTCATTGACAAACGTATAATTCGCCGGTCCCTCTTGAACGTTGCCCAAGGTGTCAAGAATAGCAGGAATTGGGACACCGAAGAAGGAATCAGTGTTATCCACGACCTGCTTGTCAATTAACGAGCCAACGAGACCGAGATAAGTGACATGGAAGTTTTGTGTCCCGTCAGTGATTTCAATGAAGCCAGAGTACACAGGGAATGTTGAGGCGTCAATCCCTTCAGGTCCGGAAATAGTAGCACGGACAGTTCGAGATTTACCAGGTTGGAGAGTGAAACTTGAAGGAGTGACAGATACTTTAGCTGGAGCATTTGTGAGAGGGACAGGCCCGACCGCGGCGAATATACTTCCAGCCTGGATAGTCAGAGCCGTACCAGCGGGGACATGGCTAAGAGTGTATTTTTTCACATCCTTTCCGTTGTTCTTGATAGTGAACCTTTGCCTGTCCCAGAGGTCAGATTCCGCTCCCTGAAAGTCAACTCTCACTCACACAGGCTGTGCATGCGCGGTATCATTCACAATCAACTCTGTCGGTGAAACGATGGTCTCCGCTTGAATGGCATCAAAAACGTTAACCAACCCAGCACCCTGTTGAGTAACAGTCTGCAGGGGGTCACCATCCGTCTTGCTCGACGGAACCCTCTTAGCCGTTGATTCAAGAAGGGACCGAACACCTCTCGCGACATCAGCCGACTTGCCCTTGGTTTGTAGGATGAGGGCAGCGCTGCCTGCGGCGAATGGCGTGGCCATGGATGTACCCGATTCAACACCGAAAGAACCGAGAGGGACAGGAAGAGTCGAGAGGATATTGCCTCCCGGAGCCGCGACGGCGGGTTTGAAGAAGAAGTCGTTGGAGGGACCATAACTGGGTTGTAGCTTTTACGTCAGGGAGGGATATTCTGAGGGTATATGCCATCAACCCACCTGGTAAAGCTAGAGATGAGGCCGCCGTTAGGATCGGGGAAGTTAGTCGATCCACCGGTTTGAGGGAAGGAAATTGTAATGGGAGCTCCAGCAACGAATTGTTGGACCAACTACAAAACTCGTCAACGAGTCTGGTAACGTCTGAAACGGATAGACTCACGAATTCACCATCAGCAGCCTGAATAAGGGAGGCAAGGAAATCCCCAACATCGACAGCAGCAAATCCGGAACCATTACTGCCCAAGCTCCGTCAGCGACGGGACAACTACCCACCATCTTATTACCACTCACTCATAGATAAAAACTACTTTGGCTCCTTTCGCGGCCGCATTTGTCAACTTCTCCACAAACGTGCATGTGCCCCTACGGATAACGACCAACTTATCGGACAAGTCGGGCGTGGTGTCCGGGAGTGGGTTACACGCGTCGTCGGCAACGGTAGTTGAATTAGAAGTAGCGAAGATCGGAAGCTCGCCTTCAACAGGGAGCGGGAAGGTGTTGAAATAAGTGATGGGGTCATGCTCGACGCCATGGACGGTGGCGTTTTGTAGAGGGATAACAGTGCTTCAGACATTTGTCAATTCAAAATAGTACAGCGGGCGGAGGGTGGAACCTACTTGTCGACACTAGCGACGGAGATGACATTGATGCCATTTCCGGGGCTAGAGGTGTACCAAGAGCCTGAAGCACCCTAAAAAGGATGGAAGGCTGCACTCAGACTTGATATTGAGCAAAGAAAAAAGGTCGGACTAACATCGTTACCGGCGGCAATGGTGACAACCTTGCCCCGATCAACAAGTCTGCTTGCAACAACAGATGAAGAGGATTCCGTCCAGCCGTCAGCTCCTCCGAGAGACAAGGTCAGGATGTCTTGACCATCGTTAAAGCCCATCAATAACGCATCAACGAGGACTTGAGGCGCATAAGAGGAATCAGACTTGTAACGATAGTTCTGAAAGTTCGGAGAACGGCATACCATCATCAGTGACGAAACCTTCACACCCAAATACTCTGTAACTCGAAAGAGATGCTTCATACGCAACACCGCTGATGTTAAATTCATTGCCTGGGTTGGCTCCGATGATGCCCTATTGTATCAAACCAAAGAGTCCGATCAGTATATTAAATTAGATTCAGAGATCCCACTCGAAGGGGATAGGAGGGCTTGTTCCATTCGATCTGCCACCGGAAGAAACTTACGGCCACGTGTGTACCATGTCCATTGCACTGATCAAGGGGGTCGTCGTCTGGGACTGGTGTGTTGCTGCCTGTAGTTGAAGTGTAAGGAGCTCGTAGGAGGCCGTTCGACTCATGGCATATTCTGACCATCATATGCATCTCCTACGAGATCAAAGCCACCGATCACCTTGTTGCCTGGTCCAAAAGCACCGCCGAGGGACGGGTGAGTATAATCAATGCCTAGCATTATTTCTTAGTTGATGATGATGCAAAAGAACAATAGGCATGCGCACCGGTGTCGATGCTGGTTGTGGCAAGTGAGCCGATCCCTACCTATCTCAAGCAGCATAAAATCACTCACATCCCGATCTTGATTCCTTTCCCCGCAATGCCTTGAGCATGAAGTTTATCAACGCCCTTTGCGAGTCCGAGTTAGTGAGTGTATGACGATTAAGGGTATCAGACTTACAGTGATGATATGAGTTGATTCAGAGTCAGGTGGGATTGCGGGGTCATTGGGTCCAGTGACAACATGCTTGAATGCAGGTCTAGGAGAAGTAACCGCTATTATTTCTTCCGCCTCGTTATTTTTTGGAGAAATAAAGAACATACTTTGGGATGTCGAACTTCCGAACGGGGCGAATAGCTTTTACACCAGGCGCGTCCTGCAAGGCGGTAACGTCCTTGGCGAGTGTGTATATATTTAGCAACAGAAGATACCCACGAGTATGGGAACAGCGGAGTATTCACCTGGGGATTATCCAAAGCAATTGCAGCCCCAACAAAGAGGCCTTCGGCCTTGAACTCTTTCGTTACGTCAAACCTGACATCACGAGCTTTGAGATGAGTGTATAAAAGTTCGTGTGGCTAATTCAATGCGTCGTCAGGGTGAGGTTGACATATTGCAGAGTAAACGCACTGATTCAACTGAACGTTTGGTGGTGGGAATATTAGCAACTTCATCAACCTCAACAATGAACTTGTTGGCGACAGTCGGAAGGTTCGACTTGCGCTGAACACTCGAGATGGGAACGGTGGCGAGTGTAGCGTATGCGCCAAGCAAAAGCACTAACGACACCAAGCTCTTCATGATGACAAGGTGAGAAGAGGGGTTTTCGCATCGCAATCATCATGGGTGCTTTATACTTGATGGTAGCTGGAATTGGAACGTGGGCATGTGAGGAGAGCGACCGATAATGTGCATCAGGGGTTGTGTTCGGTGGAATGATATTGCTGCCGTAAACACACTCATACGAGGCATCGAGATTCTTGATGAGAAAGACAGGGCTGCAATGGTATCCAGACGGAATTTCACAATTCGGACGTCAAGGGATAGTTGCCATCAGTCCGTGATCCTTGGGATCACGCCAGGTTGAGGGGATTGTGTTGAGTAGACGGTTTCGCACGTGAGAGTCTTGGTGTCGTGTGGTTTTCGCAGTCATATTTTCAGGTTGCGTTGTGGCCTCGCATAACTGTGATACGATAATGGCTATCGTGGTGCAACCGTGGGAAGGTTATTGGATAGAATTGGGAGATTTCGCAGGCCACACAGTCGACGGACATCACGGGGTGCCGTTCAGGAAGATCGAGTGCGCCCATATGGAACAGTAACATGTTTGTCATATAGCCCAATTTACACTAGAGGTGTGCAAAAATTCGTGCCTTGTGGTGGAACGGAGGTAGCCGAGCATCGCGCGAGGTGCGTCCGCTCGGCAAGAGAACGCCATGTGAGGTCGTTCGGGCGCACTTGTTGAGTGATATCACCTGAGTCTGCTGTTTGAAATACGAGACCTGATTGAAAATGCGAGATGCCGGTTTCCCACCGGATATTAAAAAGGCTACAGCAGTCGAGTTGTTGAAAAGCCAGAGCAGATTAAGAGAGTTGGGAGCATCCATTATCCAGACTCGATGGTCCTAAAGAAACCCGACACATTGGACGAACGCTGGGGCAATGTTTTCAACTTGTCATAGCGAATCAAGATCGTCATCGAAGGGAAGGGGTTTCATGGTATGTTGCCTGCTCAAGCTCTGTATGGATGAGGATAATAGGGACTGTGGTGTGGCGCTCTACCGGGCATGCACAAGCCTCTGAATCTATAAAGAACGGGATAACGGTTTCGTGGGATTGATGGCGCTGACAAATATTG